>JAUOZQ010000214.1:0-75238 GCA_030710315.1 Anomotaenia brevis
ATGTAGAGGTTAAAAACTTCGACTTGAGCTTTACCAGGTTCTGGTCTCACCACCACCCTTTCGGTAATACATGGCTCTAAATGAATGGGACAAAGTACCCTAATTGGTCATTCGGAAAGGTGGGGCTAACAATCGTCCATATCGATCAGCATGAATGTTGCCGTCGAACCAGATAGATGTTGACTTTTTCCATTGCTGTTCCCTTCAATGCGATAATGGATATCACTGACTCGACTCCCATTTTAATCATGGCTGTTTTACTATCTTGTGGATTTGACTTTAAAGAATTTTTAGAATGGAGTGGATCAATTAGTCGAGAAGAGAAAATTGGAAGAAGTATCTCCAGCTGAGCCGCTCATTAAACTGGCACTATTCTGAGCTTTATCAGAACTATAATGTTTTTCGTATCTGTTCTCTACACGTCATCAACCTGTAACGTTCCACATAGTACTTATTAAAGTAGTGGCTGTGAAAAAATCAAAATCGTTGAATTATTTTGTTAAAATGGGAAAACTGAAATTGTGCCGTCGAAAATAGTTGTTTGTGCCGACTCAGGAGTCTCAGAACAAAGGGGAAATGCAACAGTCTTGTCTGGTTATAGTTGGACACAATAGAGTCATGCGGCCATTTTTCGGTGAATTAATAAATCAGCCGCTGAGATTAGGGGTCTGGGGTAAAATTGCCGTGGTCTAATTTGGACGTGAGTTTGTAGCATTTCGATGAGTGAACTAAGATAATTGGAATTCATGCTGCTGAATGCAACCAACAGTGATTAAACCATCTGCTCCTCCTAAGTTTTTCAAGAACCCATTGGTCAAACAAGGCAAGTAAGACGCTGTAGCTAATGAAATACAGAGAACTCAGCAAATAGTATTAAATGATATTGTCTGCTTTTGCAGATGTGTTAAAGGTGTTCATACAAACTACTCTCCCTTTAAAAGGTGACGCATTTCTTCGTCATTCAAAGAGGTGTTCGATAAACGAGGAGAATGCATGGTGACCGAAAACACCTGCTTCTAACACGGTGATTCTCACCGTGGTCTCCCCTTAATGTTGCTTAAAAACTGTAAAAACCGAGTGGCAACTGAGGCTACGAAGTGGTTGTGGCCAAAAGAAGTTTGCAACATAATGAAATTCCGAATTTGCAGCCTCTACCATGGAGCGTTCACTCGATTAAGGCCTTTGTTGTCATATCTAGTAGTGCCTAGAGATCAAATTACTTGCCAAACCCCAGGAAAGTGTTACAAAATGATTATCACCAAACTTTTACGACGATTACACCAGCTCACCTACCATGTTTAGCCTCCGCCAAACTCCGCAGACCCTGAGACGGCCAATGGACTATTCTATATGGTTTAACGGTACCCCAGTGCTGCCAATTCAAATTGTGTGCCCAGCTAACTGGTGAGAGATTTGCGACAGTTGCTGAGGATACTTTTCTCTCAAGGAAATTGTAAAGTCAGGCTGTTCCAGCCCCATTCCGGCGATGTCATCGACGGCCAGAGTCAGTTTTCCCTTCCAATGTATTAGTTTTTCAAATCTATTGAATTTCGAAGCTATCAAACTTTTTTTTGCTGATGAGATGAGAAAACCATATATTGCATGAGCCAATCGAAAAAAACAAGCCATTGAATTAATAAACATGCTTCGAATCTCCTATCCAGACTGCATTACCCTCCTGAGTGTCTTATTGGACGTTGCTACTTTAATTGGTTCTGCTACAGGAGTTGTGGAAAAGATGGTCCTTCGGCTGACCTAGGGTTTTTTGAACGTGTCTAGCAATAAATGCCTCCAGTCTAAAGGAAAAAAGATCATGGCAACCCATCACAGATACATTTCTCTGTTTTCATAGTAATGGACAGCAAAAGAATCAAAATCCTTGAATATCTAAATAACCATGACTGTTGACCATTTTCAAATCACGTTAAGGAGGGAAAAACGGAAATTCATTCTTTCGTAGACTTCATTTTAAATGTGGAAAATGATAGAAGTGATCACATTAACATTTGAACCTAACGCTTGAATAAATAGGATTAATTAAATTCTCTTCGACGTAATTTATTCAAAAACCGAAATTTTTTGTCATATTTAGGTTGCAGAAATCAAACTGATATGTAGGGTTCAAGTAATCCATTCCAAAAAGTGGTTGTGGACTAAAAAAATTAATAGATCTAAAGGAATTTATGCAGGCAAAGAATTTTCACTGTCAACATCAAATTATTTTACTCCAAATAAATCACTTTCATTAACGACTATGACAGCCTCAATCCTCATGATAGAAGTAAATCTCATCCATGTTTTTATTAGGGGGTGTCTAGTCACCAAAAATTCTAGCTGCCATTCTGTAAGTGTTCAAACTGTTCAAAGGAGGAAGCTTGGGGAGCGACAACAACTTTGACGCATCTGTAAAAAATAATTATTATTCTGTTAAATGTATACCGAACATCCTGTATATAACTTTATGGCAAAGCTGAAACCTTAATAGATTACAGCGAACAATGCTACTTTGTTAGCTTTGCTAGACGCTTTTGAATTCCAAATCGAACAGGTGGTAATTTGGCCCACTAGTGCATTTGATAAGAGTAAGTTGGTTCAAAACAGGCAACAATGTACCTCGATTGTGCGTGCAACATCATCAACAAGCTTCAGCTGAGGTGAATAGTTGGGGGGGGGGGGAGGGAAAAAGCAAGCCTGGCATGCCTCAATCGTCCCATTACCCCCTCCAACAGACTACAATGCCCGTTTGTGGGGCCAAGCTGATATCATCTTTGCAGCATTTGCGGTTTTGCGTTTTGCAATTGTACCTGCGCTTGGGGCTTTAACTGATTTAACTGCGTTTTTGGTTGCAGCTGCAACTGATGATGTTGGTGGTGGTGGTGATGATGATGTTAGTGAGGGATTTTACAACCGAAAATGGCGGTGCACTGCCTCGTGCCCGCCCCCTTCCCCCTTACTGCCAATTGGAGAAATGCCTCGTCCCTGCCCCTATAGGAGCAGAGCAAAAAGTGGCCTGGGGACACCTGAAAACAGCATTTGTGGCAGCAGCAGCCACAGCTCTGGCCGTGGCGCCAGTTCGAGAGCAGAAAAAGCAATGAAAAATTAATCTGTGAATGTAGTTACCACCTGAAGGTAATTAGAGATGGGTGTTTTAAATAAGCTCTAAATTGGCAAAGGGGTGGGATTTAGTTAGGCTCAAGTGAGGAAAGGAAATAGTATTACTTCCAAAACTGTTGGCACTGAATACCATCAATTTTGTAATCATCTATTATCTTAGTTTTATACCGCAAAAACTAGTTACATCCCACCACGATGTCCATGGAATTTCCTCACTCTATTCGTCAGTCGTTGCTTTGTAGGCACAGTTGGATGCTTGGAAAAACTTGAAGGCATTCACAATGGTGGAAGTGGTAATACTTTTATATGGGCTAACTGAATGAAAGACCTTGTTGCCGCTCACAGATGGTCATCAGTCTCCGTTGAATACAAAAGCACAAAGTGTAATTGTAACAATAGTGTTGATGGCAATCAATCAATTGTTTACAGTGACCGCACTGAAATTTAATCATGTTGATAGAAGTACGAATAACAAGCGGTATCTTTAGGACTAGCTGCTTGGACCTGAAGTGAAAATTGGGTTCGTTGTGACATTGAAGTTCTTCATATTCTGTAGCAAAATAACCAAGGCTATGAGGCATGTGATTTAATATTGGAACCAGAATAAGCAATCATTAAAAATGAGGGCTTGGCTCCATACACAAAGCGGTATAGTACAAACAGAAGTGCAGCAGTTTTTTGCATGGGGTCCATTTGGCATGAATGTTTTGCATTACATCAATAAAAGCCCAAGAGTAATATTTTATATGACCTGCCTAGTAGATTGATCTGAGGGCTTAGCTGCAAAAAAACTGGAACTGTTAAGCACACATTGAGTTAACCATCACAATTATTGAACCGAAAAGCTTCAAACACATTCGATTGAAAGGTACGTGCTGATCGATGTAATGGATAGTCGCATAAATTCAACAGCTGGGCCTTCCTATAAAATTGCAGAAAGCGACATCACAACAGCCCCACTTTCCAAGTGGCCACTTAGCATACATTGGCTCTCTTCTTTAAAGCCTTAATCTCACACAAAGGGTGGTGCTGACATTGTTTGAAGGTAATTTCGTTTTTAAGGCAGGCTTTGCATCTCACAAAACACTTGCCCATTTCTCTGGTGTTCCATGACTATTTTTCCGGAGGTTTCATATCGCAAATAAAATATCTAATGATGGATTATTACCAACATTATTAGCACACATTGCCCTGACATGCTGTGTTTCTCTTGCGCCACGACGAGGTCTACCTCACCAGATGGTAAAACAGAGGAGGACTAAAGGGGGAATCGAGCTTGTAGTATCCATCACCACATGGAGCGGAACAGCTTGGTAGTATGTCACCATTTGCTTGGGCTTCTGCACTTCAATAGATGGGCTTCTCATATTCACATCTCTTTCCTCTGAGCCTGAACTTGTAGAACCCTGTAGAATTATGATTAGTTGTTGCTAAGTGCAATTATTACAACTTCTAGCCTGCCCATTCTATTATTTCTAGTCGATTATGCAAAGAGTGGGAAGAAGACTCGTGAACTCCAAAGGATTAATGAAGAGTGCTTTAAGCAAGTTTGCATACATCCAGAAACCTAAAAAATGTGCGAAATGCAATAATTACCACCTGTCAGAATTGGTGCTCACAAAGCCCATTGAAGTTAGTTTGGATAAGAGAGAGCAGTTTTTCTGACTGGTTCCAAATACTCCATGAGAAGGTTTAGGAATGTTTCCGGCTCTGTGCTCATCTCCACTGTCTGTCTGTCTGTCTGTCTGTCTGTCTGTCTGTCTGTCTGTCGTATTGTGCATTGGCGCATTCCCACTTCAGTATCCAGTATTTATACTTTATGGAAGCAGTGAGTTCTAATTAAGACACCCGATGTCAACGAGCCACCAGATTTCAGAATGTTCCCCTGCAATCACTGTTTTGATAAGATGCAATCGCCATCGTAGCGGACAAATGGTGAACAATAAACTCCACTACGAACACTGGGAATGCATTCTGGGATGAGCTTCTGCACTCTTCATATTTGGGTCTGTCCTAGTAATAATCTGCTCCCATATTTGACTGTTTTGAAACTGGTCCTCCCGAAACTAGAAGTTAGCTCTAAATAGGACGGGACCGACGGCATTCCACATTCGGGCAAAGGGCACACGCATTTATTCCACCAGATTCTGACGCAAATTAAGTGCATGGATTGAAGTTAAATCTGGAGGACTATGTAACCTCCTCCGATGCTATCTTGCGAATCAGGCAACTCGCCTGTAAATAGTTACTTTTTTTCTTTCAAGATGTTCCATTTTAGAGAAAATAATCTAGATGGATCAAATTGAAATCTTTGTGTGAAGTACTCTCAAAATGGGTCATGGAAAACGCCAAGTAGTTTGGCCGAGGCTTTAACGTTCTGATGTCGCATCGTGAATTTTTCATTACTGCTTCCGTACGAGGTTGGCGCACGCACATGCTAGCAGCGTGTCAACGCCCATTCCGTTAGAGGCAGAATACCCGAATCCCCCGTTCTGTCTCCTCCACCTCTCTCTCTCCTCTTCTTCAATATGCAGGCGGCAAGTTATGTGCGAAGAAATGCTCCTGTGAGCTCTTACTGCCTGCTTCTTCAAATATGAACAATTCAGATTATTTAGCTCTTTGTTTTTATTCCTGAAGGATGCGAATATGATCACCTTCACACCATAAGATCACTTCACCTAGCATCCCAAGGCCACGCACTTGGTTCATGAATTGGGCGTCCTGCTGTTTCTGAGACATAGTACCATTTTTCCTCTAAAAGCAATACCGGTTTGGGGAGCCATTCACCTCAATTCAGAAGCGTAACATTTTTTACTTATCTCCTAACAAAGAAAACGTTGAAGCTTCTTTTGCTGACTCCGAAAACGACATTATTCACCTTTAATATTAGTGGCATCACTATTGACAAATTTTCTTTAGCGTTAGATCTACTTATTCCTCAATGGTACGAGTTCCTATATAACACTTTCAAAGCGGTTATTTTGAGTAGCAATATCGTTTGACTCGAGGTTAACTCAATAAGCAACAGCATTTTTCATTGTCTCTCTTACACGGTAAAGCATTTTGCCATAGAGAAGGGAATTCAAACCCTAGAAATTCCTTGCATTCATGTCTTGCATATTGTTGCTCTAGGTCTAACTGTTTCAAATCTAGAAGCAGTGAACATAGAAAAGAGGGGAACCGCAGGTTGCCTTCGACGGTTTGCACACCATACTGCAAAACATGGAGGGGAAAACTGGTGACCAAAAACAGAAACACTTCTAGGGGTTTCAAGTCTTGTCCAGGATTTCAGAAATGAATTATGAAAAGCTATACCTTTGTACAGTATATGCTTAACTCATCAATAGGATTACATTGAATATAATCAACGGTTGAAGTTGACCTAGGATACTGTAGCTAAATGAAGGATTTTAATGGATGCTTGATGTAGGACTCGGATATCTAAATAAATGAGTTAGATCCATTTTAATAGCCAAAGTGTTTTGTTAATCACATAGAACCCGTTAGATACGTCTATTAAAGTATCATTAATAGAATTTTGAGTTGCTATTCCATGTTGTAATATTAACGTAATTTGATTATAGACTCCTACAACACCCCCTTTTCGAATTTGGCAAAAGTCGCCATCGCTATTTCAACTTTTAGATTCCTGCCTCTAATTATTGAATTAATGCCGTGAAAGCATGCATGGCAAACGCTAATGACTCTGACCAGATGGGGTGTTTTTGCTAGGGCTAAAGTGAAACCGCATTTCTACTGCTACTGTTGCCGCTGCTTAAAAAGTCATTTCATAGCGTGTTCACAGCGCCGGTGTAGACTCGAGTGGCGCCACTGTCCATTAGAAATGGGGCACTTGGGGACCGGTCCCGTGTGCCTTTGCCACTGACAAAATTTCCTGGCTCGAATACCGATCACGGCGTAGCTTTTGGGCGGATGATTCTCGACAGGTCGGACTAATCTAATGCACTGCAGTTGTGGTTGGCAGCTGTCTAAACAATCGAATTGATCGTGATGACGAGATAGGGACACGTCGGAGTTTTGATAGTGAAATAAACACATATCAAATTGTGGAACTTGTTTCTTTTTTTCTAATTTATAATCAGACGTTTTGAGCATTTATTGGATTTTTGTGTTTCCTATTTCTTATTTGGCGATGCTTATTTGCGAACATAGTAATTATAAATACCTTAATTATAAAATTTTGAGATGAACTAATTCCCCTTTCCTTTAGTTGAAATAACATGGAATAATTGTAATGTATTTCAATCTATTTTTGATTTCATTCATAATCAGAGAAAAAAACAAGAGTTAATTGGTGACTTATATTTGATAAATGGTTCTAAATATGTTGATTAAAATGTGAATTAGTTTTTCTTTTGGCAACTTTCAAACGGAATGCCTTGCAGGCACAACTTTAACCATTTCTAGTGTTTGAAGTGTGGTCACTTCTCTCAAAGGATAAATTTATCTACATAAATCCAGTCTTTCCTTTATGTGGTTTCAAAAGTGTTAACAGGAGCTATGAACAGGGTCTCACTTCATTGAGTTATGAAATCCAGTGTTGTTTCAAATAGCTGATGTTTCCTGAAATTTACTACTCACCCAACTGCACTTTAAAATTTTAAAGTGCACCCTGGTGGTACCACGCACGAGACATTGTCAATGATTGCCAGAGTTAATTTGACAACAGGCTGAGATAACAGTTACTAGACACAGTGACATCATAAGATGGGCGTCCTGCTGTGCAGTAATCTCACAGAATTATTTATCAATCAATTAATTAGTGTCAAATAAACTAAGAAGTAGTTTGATTTGTTAATTGAACAGATTTTAGGTAGTGGCCTAAGTAGCATGATATCGCTTAAAAATAAAACATCGTTTCACAATCTCAGAACAAGAGAACTTGAAAGAAAAGATTCACTCAGACGAGGGAGGATTTTGATTAGTCAGCTGACGTATTTGTAGGAAGCAGAAATAGAGAGTTAAAGGAAATTAATGTTTTCTTTAAGAACACTTGTAAGCCAGTCATAAAAATTTTATGCAGATGCATAACTGTTGCTGTTAAAAAGTACTTAATGCACATTGTATGTTGTTTACGTGTTTATCTAATGCTTCGAGGGGCATTGCAAAAAATCCCATATGCGCAAGTTTCTTTTTGTTAGAAGTACATTGTGCAGAATAATATTTATAAGCAACCAATGATTCCTCTATAATTATAAACCTTTATTTTGCATTTGTACAGGTGATTAATGAAGTACTGATGACTCATCATGGAGAAGAAATACTTGTAGCATGATGACCATTCACAGCCAGCCATCAAAATAGGGGGGAGCTTAAGAACTTCGATTAATGAACACTGACAACAGTGAAACCGACCCATGAACTGAAGAACTGCATCGGAAACTACAAGACCATGGTGATTGCCCTCACATAGCAGCAAATTTCCTTGACATTTTTGGAAAAAGGTGCTGGAGGGAGACAAAATGTATGTCGGCAGTAGGATTCGACCACACCTCAGGGGAAAGCAAATACTGTTGGTAGTTACTCGTTGACTAAAAATATGCCAATCTAATCAATGTTTAGCCTCCACCGAACTTCCCAGATCATCTCCACCCGTTGAACTAGAATGTCTATGTTATATCTTCAGAAAATTCTAATTATAATTTTCTGATTATCTTGAACTACAATTTTTCACCTTTCGTTTTTATCTGCATGATATGAACAGTTGTTTAAGTCGTTACCATGACGCCCTGCACTTCGTCGAATAAACTGGAGTTACCACGCGTCCTGTCTCAGGGTCGTTATCAAACGTAAAGTTTACTAATTGAATTATTTTAGGTAGCAGAACCCCTCGTACTTTACATTAGTTTATCTGAGTACTGCTCAGAAAGACACTAATCGCTTTGCTGTGTGCTCATTTAATCGATGACGGAATAAAAGTGGCTTTGAGGAGAACCTTCTTCCCATAAAAGTGCAAAATAAGCTTGGCCCAACTTGTTATGAGTTGAGCGGGATTGAGTAACAATGGTGTACTTACCTTGCCTTTTGATTGGTACAAAACTTTCATGTAGTTTTGCAGTTTTCTGCACCTTTCCCATTTGTCCAGAGGAGACTATCGAAATTCCCCAAACAAGCTGTAGTTACTGAAATCTAAGCAGGCTTTACATTCTTTAAGAAATGTCCACACGCCTCTTACATAGAAACCAGCCTCAACAACAATCTCAGGTGTTGCCGCCAACTCCTTCTCCTCTTTATCCATCCAGGCAGTTTTTGCCCTCCAAATTATTCATGACTTTTTATGGGAAGGCTGTCGTCACGCAGAGGGCGTAACAATGGGTCATGCCTCTGCATATTACACCTACAGGTGCAGAAGTCGACGCAACCATCAGCCATTAGCATTTTAATGCACCTCAACTCCTGTACTAGAACGAAAGTATGGTTAATTTGTTTAGTAGCCGGAGATATAGTGTTCGACCTAACGCTCGAATGTGTACGGTTTAACAATCATCTTCTAATTGAGGTAATTTATTCACAAACCTCTCCAGATTAGGAAAAAAACGTTTATTTTTATTACTTTTGGATGAGGACTTTTCTGCTAACAGAGATCCAGGTTTTTGAACTATAAATTCTGAAAATTGAGAACGAGCTACAACTACCTTATTTTTCATCTGTTCAGGCTTGATTTTGGCTGTTTGCGCTGTAGCCACCCTGCCGACCTTAAGCGAGTGAAATCGAAATCTACTCATTACGCTGATTGGATGCTGACCAACGGGGAACGATTGATTTGAGCTATATTCAACTACGATGAACGATTGGCGTTTAGAATAAGTAAAAGTGGCTAAAAACCACCAATTGTGGGTTTTAGGCCTTTGGCAAGGTCACAGCTCCACTGTCAATGATTTGTGGACTGCCGCTACGTCTATTGACTATGAATACCACATAAAATCGGGCGAAAATTGTTCCCGAAGAGGTTCGTCTCAGTTTCCTGCTGGAGTAGAAGATAATGAAGGGGGTTTTGTTCCCTCTTCGTTACCATGGCCACTTTGAAAATTGAATAAACACGCAAAATTGCATAAACGCTTAGAAGACATCTTATGTGATTTAAAATCACTACATAATTATGCATTTAGTGCTCAATTGTAGTAAAAAAAGGGGTTGATAGCATAATTTCCAAAAGTTAGTGTGACTGATTGATCATAAAAAGGAGCAAATGGGACCGAATGATATCATTTTTGAGTATTTAGTGATTCTATCAGCGCGGTTTACCTTAAATACCTCATTTAATCCTGGCTTTACTATCTAAGGTCGTCATATTCTGATAGTTGATTAAAAATACTGCCTAAAAACTATTTGGCCATGAATCAATGTGTTTTATGAAAGATATTTCTCTAATTTTTTAACTATGCTGAAAGCCGCGGTATCTACTTGTGATTCAGAAAACTTAAAGCAAAACCTTGGCAACTTTCGATGGTATGAGGGATGATTTACCAAAAAATATAAAAGCTGGTGATTCTTGTGATGATACCAATCAATCCATTTTTTTACATTCTCTTGGGAGCATAAATTTTACGCATACTTATTACAAAAGAAACACCCATCATAATAACCGTGGTTAAATACTAGAAGCGGTGTAACTGTTTTGAGGCTTGATTCGTGTCGAATTTGGGAGATATTTTGTGACCAGAACACCATTTATTTCGTGAATCCTGGGTGCATTCAAAATCGAAATCGCGCAGTTCTGATCGCAGAAAGCGATGAGAGAACAATATTTTCGGTCATCTTGGACCGCCAGAACTACGCAAATGCCCCGTCCTCTCGGCAAAACCATCAGATGTGGCCACGTTCGTCCTCCTTCTTCTTCTCCTCCGCCCCAACCACGCCTTTTAGAGATGCGATCAGGTCATAAAGGTACCCTGCTTTAAATCAGAATGGCTGAAGTTTTGTTGCTCATAGTCAGAGCACAAGTTACAAGATTCGGATAACTCGCATCTTTCGTCGTTCGCTTAATTTTTCGGCGACCTCCAACAAACCTCAAACTTGTTAGAACATGTCCATTATTGCTGTTCAAAAAGGAAGTAATTTCATTCTTTCAACCCTTGGAACCAATAGTTCTTTCGATCAAATTGGAGAACCAATATTTCTATGCATTGTTATCTAATTTAATCTCTATTTTAGACACCAGGTTCTCCTTCATTTTACTAAAAGTAGAAAAGGGGCCGTGAATCTAGTTGTTTACTACTACAAGACATTAATCCTGGTTTCTATGGCTGTTTGGAATTAAAAAATAGCTTCCTTGATGCTACTAAACGTTATTACTTATGGCCTTCAAATTAATACATGAAATATAACCAGAAATTTCATAAACTATTTCAAAGTGCTTTCATTATCTTCTAAATGAAACTCTTTGGTTTAAGTTTTCTTAATTCATCTTTTTTTTCACAATTTCGGTAAAGAAAGCATAAAGTTCCAACAGATTTTTAAAATTTACTATTGCATTGGAGACACTCTAGATCAAAAAAGTAATGTCCACAAGAGATTTTGATTAAACTTTTGGTATTTCATATACAAGGAATCACATAAGTAGCGCATGAACATCTACATTGGGATGAGAGGGGTTCTTATTTTAAGTGTACTTGGAAGCTTCATAGGGTTTGGTCTCCACTCACTTTCTCAGAACAATGTACACAGCACAGGCGCAGGCGGCGATGCAACAGACAATGCCGACACACACCCCAATGAGGATCATCCTCACATGGCCTGCGAAACCGGCTTTCCGGTGTGGCAGAGCGAATTTTCCCGCTCTATGTAATGTGCTGCGGACGAACATGGGTCGTTTCAGCTGGTTCCTGCCATGCTGGTCACTCTCCGGGTCCACAATCAGCTTCGCTTCACTGTGAAGCTGCCGTCGAGATCCGTGGTCCACCACACGCAAGTAGACGACCTGGAAAGGTTTATCTTTTACCACATCCTTCGCCACCCACAACCGGCCGTCCTTCTCCAGAATGACCTGATGTGGATGCAGACAGAGCTCGCTACCGGGATTGGGGTACTTTCCAATCACTGCAAGTTCTGTAGTCCCATTCTCACCCCTGTCTGGGTCGTAGATGCGAATATGCGTCCAGTAACCGGGTATATGGTCCGAGGACCGGTACCAGAGCATGTTTTTCAACACGCCGTTCGCCTCGGCGTCGTAGAAGATTGGAATGTTGTCATTCAAGTCTTCGATGCTTAGTTTGACCTCATAGGAGGCCGAAAGGCGGAAGGGCACGCCTTGGTCATAGAGAAAAACAAAGAGCCAGACGTCTGAAATCTCCTCCCGGTCTAGTAGAGGGTAGTCTTTGGACTTAATGAACACCTCTCCAGATTCGGGAGTCAGCTTGAATTCGGGGATTCGACTATCGGTAGAGCCGTTGCCGAAGACCTGTACACTGCGAAGCTCGAATTTCACGGATCCATTCAGGCCAGTATCGCCATCGACCGCATCCAACTTGAGTAGAGGAACCCATTCAGAGTAGCCTGAGAGTTGGCTTAGGGAATCGAATTCGGGAATGCTGAAGTGCTGGCGTGTTAGCGAGGGAGCGCAGTCGTTGATGTCCATCACTTTTATGAAGAGATTGGTGCTTATCCGGTTGGGAGGTTGGTCACTATCGACGGCATTAATGCGACAGTGCAGTGAAGGCGTAGTCTCTCGATCAATGCCATGGGGAATGGATAGACGACCGCTTCGGGCGTCTATGTGGACGCAGTCACAGCCGGGCGAGCTACGGTCCACGGCAAAATGGATGTCACCCACGCCATTCAGTGACATAAGAGTGGAGAAACCGAGGATGGGACTGGAGGACTCTTCAATGGAAATGCGCAGCTCCTTGTGAGGAAACCTGAACTGTTGATGCAAGGGTGGGGCCAGCCGGATACGGAGGTATAGTTGACTGACGCCGCACACAACTCGGACATCCCAGTTCTCAATACTGTGCCGCATGTACTCGTAGTCATCAGAGAAGTTGTATGACTTGCTCACTTTGAGGGTGAACGTCGGTTTCCCCATCAGAAGGCCAGCGCTTTCTAATGAAATGTTGGGGAGGGCAGGTTTGAGTAGGCATGTCAGCTTAGAGGGAGCCTTTTCAGGCCAAATCAGGGCGATCAGTGTGTCCTTCTCTGCGGCATGGGGGATGGTTAAGGGAATATCCAGCCCACTGATTGCGTCGCCACCGAGGGGTTTTATAAAGATCCGTCCAGTTTGCTCCTTTGCTTCACCACCGGTGATCTCGATGATCACCTCGATGCTCGACTGTTGAGGTGGGCTGCCTGAATCAGTGGCCGTGACAAAGATGCGCATCTCATCTCCCTGGTAATGTGACAGACTCTGTTTGAGCACCAGTGACCCGCCTTTGAAGTGGAAGTAGGTCGAGTTGGTGAGAAAGGTCACCTCTCCATCCTCACCTTGATCATCATCCACAGCTTGGAACTTGGTAATAGTGACACCCACTTGACTCTCCCGAGGAAGACTCAACCGTGTCGGCGGCTCGACGAACTGTGGCTGATGCTCATTCTCGCCCTTCACTTGGATTTGAAGGGGCAGAAAGGCCTCTCTCGGTCCCGCATCCTCTGCGAATAGGATCAAACTGAACCGCTGGCATGACTCATAGTCCACTGGTTTGTCTAGAACCAGGCGCAGGGCACAGGGCACCAGAGCTGATTTACAGGAGATGGAGAAGTGATTTCGACAAGCCACACCGCTCTCATCCACTAGGCCATAATGCAGAATTGATCGCTCCGCTTCGTCCAAATCGATCGCCTGGGGCAAGGGAAAGGACATCCCCACGGGCGTCGACTCACTCAGCGACAGTTTCCATGAGTCCTCCTCGAAAAACGGTCCGTTGTCGTTTATGTCCTGCACCACTATGTGGACGTTTATCCAGATCTCTGAGAGGTCTTCTCCACCATGCACAACCAGACTCAACTCTACAGCGCACTTTTGGGTCGCTGAAGTGGGGGCAAAAGCCACGTTAGCGTATTTTATGTCCGCGGCGCTTCTAACACCATCGAAGCGCTGCGCCTTCAGTCGGAGGGAAGGAGTTGGTCTGGTGCGTCCGCAGATAGCCTCGCGGTCGAGATAGCGAGTTGTGTGAAGATCTCCGGTTGTCTCATTCAGGGCAAAGGCGTCAGTCTTGCCGTAGATGAGTTTGACCTGCAGAGGGGGCTTTTCGGCATCCCAGGGGATGTTGGCATCACGGATGGGGTTGCCGATGAACGTGTCGGGTCCGCACTCCTCCTGCACAACATACTGGACGGACTTGGAAGTGCTTGAGGCTGTCTGCCATGAGCAAAAGATGTAAGTGGAAAGCAAAAGGCAAATCGGGATTAGCCTCACATGCATTATGGTTTCCCGAGGGGACTTGGAACAACCTGAGACTCCTTAAATAGGCCTCCCACTGGCCTACGACAGCACTGATTGGTTTCTGCTCACCTGTTTATGTCTGATCAACCAACCAATGAGCACGCCTCGCGTAAACTAGCCGCTAGTTAGGGGGCTGTAGATGAGGAAACACTGTTGTAGATGGTGATGTTGTTGAATTATCCCAGTACTATAAAATACCCCCTATAATTAGCCATCTCATCCTCTACTTCTCGACGTTTTACCGGAGGTAAGAGGCATTAAATAACAACTATTTAAAAATTATGCTTTAGATCCGATAGCCGTGGCAAATTACAATCGTACGACTACTTCAGTGCATTTCAAGTGCGATGCTTCTTTGTAGACGGGATTACTTCAAGCGAATGACGCAATGCTGTATGAATCATAAACAGATATAAAAGTAAAAGCACATGCGATATCACTCATATACTATTGACGAAAAAACAGTCTTCAGAATAAGATAGAAGCAGGTACCATTGCCTTCATACAGGGGTGTACAAAAGGGAAGCGAGTGAAAGATTCAGTGTAGTTGACAGGCAATTGAGCGAAATGAAAGATTCAGTTCTACTCAGTTCCTTTTTGCCTTGTTCGCTAAGTCCCCTTTCAAGGATTCGGCACAGACCTTCGGGAACCAGCCCTTAATTGAAACTGAAACCAACATACACTACTGATTAGTTAAAAGTAGCAGTGCTTTATTATCCAGGGTATAAGAAGACTGGTGCAAATTAAAACCACTAAATTACAACCGGAAAAATTATGAGTCATCAAATAGATGATGTTTGTTTAGTACTCACCCCTGGAGGGACCACCATTATTGGTCCTCTTGCCAGATAAGGACGAAACCAGTTGTCCATAGTACCACCGCCTAGGAAATAACAACATTGCTGCTAATGAAGTCGGATACCACATTCACTAGCGAAAATCAAAATAAGCAAGAACTAGTGGCAGCTGTACACAGTAAAGTGCAAAGCTCATCGACTCACAGAATCTAGGTCTGGCTGCCGGGTACAAAACACAAACAGATAAGCACCGTGTTCCATACATCGCCGAAATACCCATATCGGGCTAACAAAACCCTGTTATGAGGTCAAGTCCCTAAACTGGCTTCTAATAAATGGCCATTTCTTTCCTCAGTACGATTTGGCCCCTTTCAGAACCCCTTTAAGAAGCTCAATGAGGTGCTTAGACCTCATACATATTGGAACGCACTTTGTGGTGCTCTGAACTTTACCCTTCTCATTATAGACCGTCCAAAGGATGCGGCGTACTTTGTCCTTCTGTTCTCGATAACCTCTTAAAACGCACGAAATGTTCGAACAGGAGCTCAGAATCTAACTGACCCGCGTTTCAGAAGGAGGCAAGATTTATTTTGTACGCAATTTCGGCTACAAAAGAGAAAAAGTGGGGACGCACTTGTGGGCACGGGTAACGAGGACAGTGTCGCCAACAGATACGGATAGACGACTCTCACCGCTGCAGGGAGGGCAGCAGCAGACGCGACAGCCGAAAGTGATCGGCAGGAGGCTGCCGGAGTAGGCGTGCCTGATGCGATAGGCGATCGCCGATTTGTTCTTCAGGTCCTTCTGCTTCAGTTGTTCTATCTGAAAGAGGCGAAGAAGAATGGGCATGAGGAATTGTGCACTATGACAATGAGCCCCAGAGCAAACCACTTTGAAAGATTAAAGATAACTGATACTTCCGTTGTGAAAGGCACGAACGTAAACACCTGGTGATTTCGACTCTCCGCCATCCAACCAGCAAACATTGATCACGCTAACCGGAATTTTACAGAATTTCCCATCAGATCAGTGCCCTGTTAAAGTTCATCGCCATCATGTTTAAAATACTGGACTAGATACTGCACACACCGACAGTTACTAGAAAAGCACACTAACCCAATCTGACTCATGCTGTAACTGAGTCTGGTCGGTCTCGGGCTCAAATTATGCTCTTGTGCTATAGAGGCAATTTAAACAAAAAGGCGGAAGTCAACGATAAGTTGATTGTTTAATACCAAACATGCCCCATCGCTCCTTTGAATAGTACCATTAACTTCCATGATTCAAACTCTCTTTTCAATACAAGGAAACTCGCTTCTTTTTAATCAAACGTGTCAGTTTGTAGGAGAAGCATCTGAGCACCTACCTTCTGGCTGAAGGTGCTAGAGTATACTTTTTTCCGTTTGGGATCTGATGTTTTACTTAAATACCTCCAGCATTTCTGGACAAAATTTTTTTAGCTAGAAATGGACGTGGATATCGTTAGATACGATTGATTTTTTGAGGAGAACCAAGAGCTACGATAAGTTAAATTTTAAGATCAACTCATTGGAGCATGAAGTTGCACCGATGATGCTAGATTTCTGATTTGTCCATATAACTGAATAGCAAGGCGTAGATAAAGCAGAGATCGCCAAAAACAACGAAATGTTTAAGTTTACTACATAGCATTTTTCACATATTCAACTGAAAACCCGAAAAATCTACCTAACATGAATAACTGGCTAAATAATAAGGGAAAAGGCACTCACTGTGAGGTCATAGGTTCCACAGCCTGGTTTAAGAGGCCATACATAGCCGTTGCCAACAGGATTAGCGTTCCAGCTTAAAACCTATGAGAAAAAAAGAGATAAGACAATTTGAGTGCCCCAGAATACAGTCAAGGAATAACTAGCGAACCTGGAACAAATTGGCTCGCCAGCCGAGGTCATAAGGATATACCATTGGTTGTGCGTTTTGTGAATATTTTCTCCTATCCTCTGCCTGCAACGAACACGAAGTCACCAAGTCGATTCTACCCAACAGAGTTGCAAAATAAAGTTACAGTGGAACAGTACCTTGATCATGATCCAATCTTCAATCGCCGTCTTGTTCTTCAAAATGCTCCTAGTTTGGCAGTAACAGAGGCCACCAACGGCTAAAACAACACCGGAAGCAAGTCCAAAGGCCACAACAAGAAGTATGAATTCGTAGATACTGAATAGCAATCGGTAATCGTAACCGAATCGGTACAAAGCAAAAGACTGAAATACGGGAGGGTGTCAGTTTGAAACGTTAAAAGGGAGGATGTGAATTAAAAAAAGAACTCACTCTCGTTACCATGTAGTAGGCACGGTACATACACAGGCAGCAACAATAAAGGCATCCAAGGGGAGCAGACATTATAAAATGTAGAAACTGGCCGTGGTTGAGGTGACCAACGCAACTGTTGATCCATGGACAATGGTGATCCATTTTAAGAACACATCGTCCGCAGGTTTTACAATGGTGGGAACGTGGTGGTTTGAAACCTTCACAAACATGGCAGTATTGCAAAAAGGATTCATCCCTAGGATTATTCTATATAGTTTAAGAAATTACTAGAACTTTGCAGAATTACCGGCCTCCATCCCCGTTTTACAAAACCAGGGCCGTACCAAGCAGCCAAAGCGTAGCATCTCAAAATGAAAATAGACAGCAAAATATAGCAAGTCAGGTTAATAAATGCAAAAAAGGTCTGTTTTGGCAAAAAAGTAGAGGTAATCACGCGAATACCGACAACTGTTAGAAAAATCACAAGCCCCATTCCGAATATAGGGCCAAAATGAAATAAACGCCGAAATTTTGACGACATTGTTGTACACACGGAGTCATTGTTAAAAGTGCGACTCATTGACATTGAATAAATAGGTTACAACCACCAAATCAACCTTTCGATTGTGCCTAACCTTGAAAGCGGTAATTAAAGCAGATTAGTTCATGAACATTTTAAACTCAACTTTAACCACACTGCAAGTCTTGTGCAAATTAAGCTTCAAAATATAATAATACAATATTATGCTTATTTGAAGTCTAATGGGTTTCCTCATTAGTCACAACTGAAACTGATGTGGGGCTTTCAATTGTGTGTTACATTTTCACATCAATGTAGGTTTATGCGTTATCTGCATTATTAGATTGTTAATTTAAATAAAAATTTCTCGCAATATTTGATCGATGTTTGTCAAAATTATTGTTCAGTTGCCTAATAAACGTCACCTATTTGTAACGCCTCAGAGGTAAATGCAGACCGATTCAGAAGATAGGCTACAGCGTAAAAAACGATTATTCGAGTTTTACGGTCCGAAGAGTAAACTTGAAGATGAATCTGTCGGAATCATACATGATCCCAAAAGTATTGACTCCCTTGATTTCAACTCTCAGGAGTACCTGACCGACCTGCTTCGTAAAAGTGACTTAAATGATTTAGTCGCCAAGGAGACTGAAATATGTGAGCAGATTCGTTCACTGGACTCCGAGATGCAGACCCTTGTTTATGATAATTACAACAAGTTCATAAACGCCACACAAACCATCAAGATGGTATTTCTACTTCCGTGATTACGTAAAATTGGTCCGTAGATGAAATCGAATTTCAAATTCATTGAAGAGGAAATGAATTCGTTAGCGAAAAGCATGGTAGAAATTAAGCAACTTTCGAGTGACATTGATGAAGAAATTCGTGAATCAAGATCCACCATCAAGAGACTAACGACGACGGCTGAAAACCTCCAAAAGGTTTTTTAGTTATTTTTTTCTCAACGCGTTGCACCTGTAGTTAGGTTACTTGTCTTCTCTACCCTCCACGATGCGGGAGTTTATTCGGAAGGAAGAATGGGAGAAAGCTGTCGACGCGTACACCAAGGCAAAGCCATTCTTTGAGAAACATCAAAACGTTCCATCGTTTCAGGGGATCGCTGAAGAATGCAAGGAGCTTCTTAATGAAGTAGCCAGGGCAGTTGAATGCCGGCTCTTATCGGCTGTAAGCCCCCCTTGAAACGTCTTCTGTAAAAGTAGTTGTTCAACTACGTTTATTTTATCTTAAAAGGAAGACCCAAAGTGCATGATTTCGCCTGTTGAGATCTTAACTGAACTGGGCAAACCGAAGTTAGCTCTCGCGAAAATGTTTATTGATGTGTAAGCTACATCTTCTTCGTCTTCATTACCCCTCTAGGACATCAAAATGCATTGATAAGAAGTTTGGTAAACTATGTGACCTAACCGCTGAAAATCCAACGGGATCTCAACCAAATTCCGTAACCTTCGTAAGTAATTTTGTAGTTTCTTAGCATTCTTTTCCTTCTTCAAATGAATGTGTTAGTAATTTATATTTCATTTTTAGGACTTTCTAAATTTTGCCATCGTCGCCGCAGATACATTATCAGAGGATGTTTTGCCCTTCGTCTTTGTGTATTCGAGTAGCTTTTTGAGCCGTAGAACTCCTTCAACAATGTAGGCTTGTTTTTTATGTTTATTTTTACTTTTATCTCCGAATATCCATATCGACATGTATTTTTTACTTTTAGTGAAGATCAAGAAAAAGATCTCCAGACCCCACTGTTTGAGTTTCTGCAAAGTGTCACACAAAGGTTCTTGGATCTCGTTGATGCCAAAATTCAAAAAGTAGGTTGGTTAGAAATGGCTTTGTACTTTATATTTCAAAATAATTGCCTTTTATTATGGATAATTAACCCGGAAAATAAAGGTGAAGGGGCTTTAATGCCAATCACTTTACCTGTTCTACTCTTTCGTCGACGCTTTAAGGCAGCTCTATGAGTTTGTAGTTGTTCTATTAGCTCTAACTTACCCCTTTTGCAAGAGTAGTGCGTTTTTACATTCTGATCCTCTTAATTTACTGACTTATTTGTATGCAACCCATACAGACCTTGGAGTGTGTCCCTTCGTTTAGGTGCTCTTTTATTCCCTAAATGAGACGTATTACTAGGCTGGATCCATTGTAAAGCTGTGGACCGGCACGATCCAAGAATCGACGTCCTTTGAGACAACTATTTCTGCTTATCCAGTCCCCGTAAGTCGTGTAAAAAAACTAGGTAAAAATGACTTTAACCCTGAGCATAACTGTACTATAGGACAGTAAACCGCAGTTCTCTCGATCGCCTCCTAGTATATAGGCTTGTATCCGCGCCAGCGTCCAGAGTGTGCGTTGGATGGGAACTCGTGGTAAATAACTTTGTTCAATCACCTTGATCAATCTGCTTGCTTTTGGACGATATTAATTGGAAGTCACCTGGTGTTGACTCATGGACTTTTCCTAATGTCATTTTTGCCTGTCAAAGTGAAGTAGCTTTCTAGATGTGGTGTTTAACTAACTGGACGGGTCCTTTCTTGTTACGCGATGGTGGTGAGCTGCGTTTATATGCTCTTTTTGAGCTCGATATATCTGTTGTGAAAAGTAACCTCCACCATGGAATAGCAAAATGTCTTTTGAACAATGAAGAAAGCATAACCATACTATGAAGCTGTGAATTTGGGTTCACCGAATCGTTCAGAGATAAGTGAACATTTCGGCCAAAAGGTTCTCTTATTAATGACGGGGCTACTTTTCAACTTATCGGTTTTCCTTTGCTCTTCGTTGTGTGCCTTGGCTAGGGGTGTCACCTTTTATTTGCTACGGTCAAAGATATGAGCAGGCAAGACAAGTAATGGGGAGCCATTTGCTTGCCCTGACATCCATGTCATATGTTTACCGTTATCGAAGCTGACTGATTCTTCATATTGAGCAATACCATTCAGCTTCTAAGTTGGTGAAAGCTGGTCTTGCCACGGCGTCTGAAGGGAAGGTGAGGTTAAAAGTGTAAGGGTGTCCAGCAGGTGCACTGTTTGTTTGCTAGACAGCTGTAAATGCTGTGGATATCCATTTTGCCAAAAGAAATTGTCAATTCGGAAGGGCATAAGAGGTGGACATGAATGAAACCATTACTGAAAAGTTACTTGTGTTGGAATCAGGTGTGGCGGAGGGCCCCGGTACTGGGCCTCCGTGAGTTCTTTTGAGTTAGCGCAGTTTTCCTTACCTCGTACATGTATTAACCCTTCAGAAGGCCTTGCCAGGCTTTACCCTTGGATCTTTATCTGGGGAGAAAGGCCTCAACTTAATAGGAGGGGCATTAAGGTGACTGTCCTGTTCCCTTCCTATTTCGCAAAGGTGGTGAATGCGGAAGTGAGCGTCGTGGTTCGAGCAGTTGAGCGACTGTACGCCCGGCTGGTGGAATTCGGTCGCAGCACGCTGGAAGTGGCCGCACCCGACGGTGGCGGTGATGGGGGGAACGACGCCGAGAGCATCGCCTCAGACGCAGTCTTCAAACGGAGCCTGGACACGGCCTCTCTGGCGCTGGTCCTGCGCGTTGCGCAGCGCTACTGTCGCGAGAAGGCCCTCGCCGCCCTCAAACTCCAAACCGCTGATTGCCTCACCGACGTTCGGCAACAAGTCGTCACTGTGTTCGGATCCATGGCTGCCTCCAGGTAAGCAACCACGGTCGCTTTCTATTAAAATGTCTGCGGTTTAGTGAGGCCTGGCATTATGGGGACTCCAACTTTCTCTGAGAGCTCCATGAGGAACAGTAGCAGCTTTCAAAGGCATTCACAAGACAAGGAAATTGCACTGTTGTCACCAAAGACTTTAAATAACCGCCGTTAGCGTCCCTTACAACCTCAATCTGTTCCCTCCCCCTTTGGAACAAGCTGGGGCAAGCTCATTTTACGTATTCTCCGTTGATTGATTTTGCGGGGTGGCGATTAGTGGCTTTCTTAACGACAGTACCCAACCAAATAAGTGGCAGGAGTTCGACGGAGGTCAAACATTTGAGGCAATGGTGTGGTCGTAGACCTTCTGAGAAGTATTTTGGCTTCTGCTCGTGGTGTGACAGGAAAGTTGACCTCTGCGACGATTGTACTATTAGGGGCGAAGGTGCTGCAAGCTTCATGTTAGAGGCTGAAACATCAGGTTCATGCGTAGACAATGCTTGAATATGTTTCCAGTGCTGCCAAGGTCTTATTGTACCTTTGTTTCTGCAGAAATACGGGAAGAACTCTGCTGTGAGCACAATTGTAATGCAACCGTTTATGTCATGGGATTTTTTTATCCACGGTGTTCTTGAGAGAGCAAATTATTTTTTTCATTGGCGAATCGGGTGGGCGGTTCAGTCATCATCATCACCCATTCCCCTGTCTAATAAATGGCAAAAGTGGGTTTAAACTGTGTTTTGAAGGAAGCTTAGTGTGAACATCTTGGCAGTTTATAAAAAAATACCGAATATTCTTTAACATTTTCCCCCAAACTGTCCCTATCACCTATTTCTCTAAATCATTCAAAACGGTTTCTTGGTTTATTTGTTATCAGCGATGACCATGGAAAGCACCTGCTTACGGACGTGTACGAGGAACTGAGCCGGGTTCTGGCCTCCAACCTTCTCGACTGCCTCAAGAAGCTCGAGGTGCGTTTTCACGACAGCGGTAGCGGTGAATGTTAATACATCCCATTCTCTTCTTGTTCCTTCTTCAACCACCCCATACTTTCGTACTTGCAGGTGTTTCTCGAGGGCGAAAATACCTTCGCACACCTCCAGTCCTTCCGAGCGAGGTTCTGCTTGGAGTACGTGCGCGAGGGCCTCGTCGGCGCCTACATCCGCTTCCTGGTGCAGTTTTGCGAAGATCTCTCGCGGTGCACGCCCGTTAGCATCCCTAGCACCATAATCCTGCTGATGGGCAAGCTCTGTCTCGACTGGGCCAACTCGGGCACTGTTGGACACCTCCTGAGCCTCGCTGACGACTTCCTCCTCATCGGCTTGTCCAAGTGTCAGTTCTGCCTTCTCTCACTCTCCTCTCCTTATTAGTGTCTAATATTTGCTTAATGATTATCAATTCAGTAACGGAGCAATAAGAGATCCCAAGTTTATTTGACAGGATCCAGTTATAGGATGAATGGTAGTTGTTGTACATGGAGTGAAACCCAATGTCCGTACCGGAGACTGGTGCACTAGCCTTTGTTAGAATAGCACGTTTGATGTTCTACATGATGATTGGGTGACATTTGGAAGGAATGGGAAATCTCCTGTTTATGAATATTTCCTCTAAACCGCACTATGATTGATTGAACACAAGGTCGTTAGGAGAGATAATAGGTTTCCCGGACAAAATCCCAAAAAACTAAGTGATTAGTGTGGGTAGGCATGGATCTCAGTGTGGCAGCCCAGCAACGGCCATAGTCAAGAATGTGTTCTGTGCTAATGTTATTAAGGTACAAAGGACTCTAATCAGAATTCTGGCAAGGGCCTGGATACATCGTGCTTACTGAGTGTGTGCAGCTCGTAAGGGAGGACGGGAAGATATCCAATATCTGAGATGGTGGAACCCGTAACAAAAGGTAGGAAACGGTGTAATGATAGGAGGGCAGCTTTCAAAGGGGTGTGTCGGGTGAAGAAACAACAGGATAGCAATGAATTGCTTGAGCTCCGTGGAAAAAGAACTCTGTTTGCACATTAAGTGTTGGTGTGGGTCGTTCTGTGAGAGAGGGATGTTTAGGATGACCTGGTTATCGGACTGGACCGTGCGATGGCGCTGTTAGGTCACCAGAGACCCTTTTCTCTTAGTAAGACTCGGCTTTTCCGTCTCCTGAATGGTCACTTTTATCGTCTTCCTGTGCATAATGCATACAGCATCTTCGAGCCGGTCGCAGCAGATGGCAGCAGCGGCGGCAGAGTTGCGTGGACCGGACGCACCGACACTGACAGCGGCGGGCGAACTGGCGAAGGCTTTGCGAGAGGCGGGGACGCGGCTGCTAAGTGCCTACGCGCGCCTTGAGGGCGCTGCTATCGCCCATCTCTTCCGCAAGTCGGTTGAAGCTCGCGATTGGCTCCGATGCCTCGAGCCTCGCTCCGTCCGCTCCGCTGTCCGCCGCGTCCTTGAGGACCTCGCGGGCATCGACGCCCAGGTATTCCTTCTTTGGAACACCTGCACCCATGCTACCTAGCGACATCTGCCTCTTGGAAAATCCCCAGGCCTTTCATGATGAATTCTTTAGTGGGTCAAAGTATGGGGGGTTTGGAGAAGGCTAAACATTGAGGGAACTTGGGTAGTCGCTGACGACAAATTTGATTTTTGCCCTTAGGTGACCCATTGATTGCACGATGGCTCACCCGATTCTAAATGCGGGGCTGATTGGGTGACAGCAATCTGTGATTAGTGAAGTTGAGCTGTATTCTACTATGGCGATCTATCAACGTGATAGTTGTGTGAATATTATTAGAACTTACTTGTTCTGGAGTTGTGGGCGCTTCGTTGGGCCGCAATATATTCACCCACTGTCCTTACCTACATCTTAATGAATTTGACAGTCCCATTGGGGATTTGGTAGCCACAAAATGTGGAGGATGTAAAAGAAATTCAATCAACACGGAACTTGATGTATTGCCTTGACAGAATTTTGCTCGGAATAAAAGAGGCTAGAAAAAGACGATTTCTAGTTTTCTCTAGGGGATGGATCTCAAGAACTGCTCCTTTATTTCTGCCCCCGATTAACTGGGCTTTCTTGTAACTACTATGGAGGTGATTAGTGGCTTTCTCGACGAAACCGCCCAACCAAGCATAGAAGTTACGGTCTGTGGAGCTCGGTGAAGGCCCAACAGTGGGAGGCAAATTTGGCTCACAACCTTTTTTGATTTTTCTTGAGGTGTGGTCTATTTCGTCATCATGGGCTTAACTACAGTGGGAGGCGATTCCTTCCAATCCTTTTCTCCAGATTTTCGGTCACCCGTCTCCAACATCCCCTCTACATCTCCCCGTTATTCTGTTTACGGATTCTCCTGAAGTGGTCTTTGCTACTTCCTACTGAACTGAATCTATCTCTTAAAACACCTAAGCAGCCAACAGTTTTGATTTTGGCGCGTGCGCTTTGTTCCTTAGGTGAGTCAGCTGTTACCGCCGACATCGACAGGTCGAGGCCGTGGTGGTGGCGGTGGCGGGGGTCGGGGATCAACGGAGGGGGGCTACTCCTCCTGGCGGGCTTCTATGTCACAGCTGCGGAGCCACGTGTCTGCTATGGCCTCGGTGGGAGCTCCGACTTCGACGACGACCAGTGGGCCCGAGTACGACCCCGCGCTGGCCAGCCAACTGCGACGCCTATTCCACCAGCGTGTGGACGTCTTCACACCCGTGGAACCGACTCGCGAGTCCATTCTCTTTAGCGTCATCAAAATCGGCCTCAAGGTGGTGGTTTCGAGAGTGCTTTATCGCTTAACCACAATGGGTCATTATGAGTGACTAAACTCTTCATTGTTGTTTGTAGGCGTTTAGCGAGTGCGCACGAACGAGGACGTTTGGCAAGTTTGGTCTGCAGCAGATCCAAGTGGACTGCCATTACCTGCATATCCACCTCTGGCGTTTTGTCAGCGAGGAAAAGTAAGTGGACGGTTTGCATGTACGAAACGGAGGGGTTGGGTCATTCGTACCAGATCGACTAACTTCATCAGTAAAAAAGCAATGGAATAGAAGTACAACTTCATTAGTTTCGGGAACTCCTTGCTGAGCTATGATTAGGCGTTTCGCTTGTGCGTTGCTTTGGTGAGACCAAGGAGCTTCTGAAACCATCTGCATCAGGTTGCCTGGGCAAGAGCAGTGCTAGAGCGGAAGCGATTGACTATTTGATATGAGAAAAAACGAGTGATTCTAAGTTAAGGAAAAAATTAACGGGCCTTACAACGAAGAAAGGCGGTTATTCTCCAGCAGCCTGTGTGCCTTTATATGGAGTATCGAGTTGTGAATTTGTGTTAGGATTTCTTTTCATGAAAAGTTCAGTCATGGTTCTCTCGAAAATGAATCATCAATCCACTTATAGTGCTTGCGGAGTTTGTGTCAGCTTGATAATAGGATGGCCAATCCTGGCTAGGTTTTCGAACCCTAGCATCCGGAACCACGCTCCTTGAGCCGATGAGCTGGGAGTAGATTCATGCGGGAAATGTTTGATCTGCGTTTTCTCACTACCCTATAAATGAGCATAAAGGAAACAGGGAATTTTGTAATATAGAAAAAGTTTGGTAGGTCCATGTCATGGATACCAAACTACTAAATTGCGTAGACTGGAATAGTCAAGAGGAAGTATTGCCTTCTAGGTAGTAAGATTGAGCTGGTCTTTGCTCAGTGTTGTTTTTGAACCAGACGATAATCTAATTCACGACGATGACATTCTCGACTAGTTGTTTTCCCATTAGAAGCCGAAAAAACCACCAATGAGGCGCTGCCCTCCTTATGCTAGACGCCATCGTAGTCGTGGAGGTCGTTTCCATGAAGAAACTTCTCATGGGTCATTTTCCCCCTTAGGCAGGTGCAGAACGTGCTTGACGACGTGATGTACAGCGTAATGCGACGCTGCGTCGACCCGCAATTGATGGACGACAGTGTACGTTGTGTCCCTCTGGTAGTTGACTCTCTTGGTGACCTTATCAGTGAAGATTTGACTCTTTCATTCTTTTCAGATTGTCGACGCAATCTGCGACAATTCGCGGGGCAGCAGTGGTCTTTCCAAGTGATGCACTCACATAACATATTCCTTACCTTAATTATTGTGATTTTTTGAAATAAAATCTGTGATATCTCGAACCACTACCACCTTTTTGATTCAATTCCATCATTTGAAGATGCGGGGATGCTGAATGTTTGTCCTGATACCAGTTTGACTGTGAATACGGACTCAGGGCTCGCTCAACAGTTTGCCGAGAAATTTGGGAACGTCGACTCAACCTTAATCGCCTCGATGTGGACTACACAATCGAGTTCGAGAGAACCAACCGCGCTTTCGTGGCTGACATGACACTGGATGGCGTCGAGTCTCGCTAGTAAGTGAACCGTTTCCTAAAATTCTGAGATTCTGTCGTGGAGGTATCTCGGACCCCTTTTTAAGAGGCGTCAACAGAAAGATTAAGCTCTGATAGCTCAAATTTTAACGAAATCATTGTTTCTTTAATGGAGGATTTTCGAGAGGAATTTGACGGTATCATAAAGAAATTGAAAATAAGCGGACGGCAACTGAAACATTTAATATATTTACAAATTCTGTAGACATGGAAATTGAACTATTATCTTCATAGAGTTTTACACAAAATGACTGCCGCTATCAAGGAATGAGACGGGAAAGAGGATTTTTATACTTTTCCTGTTTTTTAGTGACTTGAGAAACTCAAAAATATTGTTCTTTTACATTTATTTGGAATACCCAGTATGTCTGTGCAAATGTTAAATAATTATTTGTCTCGGCTATCACAGTCTCTTAGTCGGTAACATCAATGGAAGCATCCTAGTCTACGACACGGAGGGAGGAAGGATGGCGAAGCAGGCCAGTGCTCCTGATGCCGAACCGTCCTACGTGGTCCCTGAGGTGGCCAGGATGCGGGCCACTCCAGCGGATTTGGGGACACTACAGCAGCCCGTCAGTAACGCGGACGACGTGGGGGCACCACGGCCGACGTCGTGTCAGCCCCTCTGCCTCCATTGGAACCCCGTCGACACCGGCAGCTTCTTCTCCGTCTCCTTCGACCATGCCCTTCGGATCTGGGACAGCAACGCGGGTGAGGTGGGCGATTACTCGCAGTTTGAGTGCAGATTGAAACAGCAGCAGTAGCTTATAATCCCTCTACTGCTAACCTTTAGTGCGTGGACGCGGTAGCGACGCCGGAAGCCATGACATGGGCGTCGGTTTCTAGTCGGGCGCGGGAGCATGGACTAGTTGCGGTAGGGCTGGAGAAGACCGGCGAGCGCTGCGTTGCCTGCATCGACCCGCTGGTTGGCGGTGCGCCCTCCCTCAGTATCTCCGGTGGCCACACTCACCCCCTCGTCACCCAGGTCCTCTGGTCGCCGCGCAACTCCTTTGTCCTCCTCTCTGCTGGGTCAGTCTTTTGCTTCTCCTCTTCCTCCTCCTCTTAATCTGCTTCTTTCCCTCAACTATCTATCTATCTAACTTATCCATCAATTGATGTTCTAGAGCAGACGGGAGAGTGATATTCTGGGATATCCGCATGCTCCTAAAACCCGTGGCATCGCTGAATCACAACTACAATGAAGGGGACCCTATCTACATACCTGAGGGTGGGTTATTTCCATATAACTCAGTTCCAATTCCTTAAAGCATCGCCGAAAATGCTCAGTTATCGAACTGTGTAGTACTCTAAGTAATTCAAGATAAATTTGTGACGCAATTTGATTTTAGTAAGTTGAAATCAGGAGAATAATTGTAAAGTCGAATGCTTCAGAACGCGTTACATCGTGCGTATCCAAGCGTCTTTTTTTGATTATACCTTTTGTTCTCGAAAGAACTGACCAATCAGTCATAGAGCGCCTAAAGTATAATTAATTGAGTAGCTTAGAAGTGTTAAAAACTCAAACACTGCTGAGCAACACTTAGATCTTTGTGGTACGCGTGCCCTTATCTTAGATCCAGTTGAGATGCTGTTGAGCCATGGCATGTTTCAGATTTGCATGGCGGTGGGAAGACAGTGTACGTGGGTTTTCGTCACGCCAGTAGTGTCCTTTGAAAAAGTTGAGAGAGAAGCAACGGTGATTGGCGTCACTGCAAACGAGCTTGAAGTGCTCTTGATTCAGTAGTGTAACCATTTCTACCTACCCACTCTGGGATTAATGGATCCTAACGTGGTAATATAAACGACTGGTGCAACAAGGAGGATCTCGACAACCAGTCGATTATAGTTAGACCTCTAGACTTCTTTTGTAGCCCAAGCACACACTGGTCCGGCCCAATCGATGCTGTTCAGCGCAGACGGCCTCCATCTCATCACCTGGGGTCGCACGGGCGGTGTAGGGACCTCGGTGCTCAATCTGTGGGGCCTGGAGGTAAGTGGTGGGGCGCCGTCGCCAGTGGCGCAACCGCGTGCTTGTCGCTACAACCTCGCCTCCACCGCCGCGCGTCCCTCGGAGCAACCCCGCCCGCTGCGCCTGGCCGCCACCGGCGCCGGTAGCGTAGGGCCCCGCCTGCCCGCCTGGGGCGCGGAGGGCGCCTACGTCTTCGTGCCCGCCGGCCGTAGTCTCGTTGTGACTGCCTTCGGAAACCAAAGCTCTGGCAGAGGGAACTCGCAGTGGTGCTTCACGAGGCACTTTGGAACGGTTAGCTGCCATAACTTTCTTTACTCAGTCAAGAAAGGTTGTGAGCCGCAAAGGGAACGGATTCGGTCAAAAAGAGCAAGTTAAGAGTGTGAGACATGTCCAGGTTTTGTTGTGTTGTGGTGACAAGGAAGTCAAGCCAGGAACGTTGCACAATCGAACAGATATGTATTTTGCTCGTTGGTAGGGTTGTGGAGGTGGATGGTTGAGAGCGCAGGTTTATTCCACGAGATGCAAATTTAACTTGATTAGGCTTTGGTAGGTGAACGCCCCCCATTGTCCTTATCCAGAGTTTGTGCAAAGGTTTCATACTTCATGTTAGTGATGGATGCTGATTGGGTGGGACTAGTTTAAGTACCTACAACCTGCATGGTCAGTCTCTGCTGGTCGGGCGACGATGGGTAGAAATCACAGTTTGTAGACACTTGTGGCTTTCGCAAGGCCCTAACAAGCGGGAAAATGCGAGAATCTATTGCATTTACAGATTTTCGACTAGTGCCGAATCTTGGTGCACGATAGACGACAGATATATTGGTTATACCCCTTAATGGCATTGGTGGTTGAGTCTCTGAGCTGTATTAGCAGCAGTCTAAGTTAATGCTTATTCCTCGCTTTCGATGCAGATGACAGCCACCGTCTGGAACCCGAAGCGTCTGGAGTTGTACACGTGCGGACTCGAGGACAACATCTACACTTGGCCCCTTCTCCCCTGTCTCCTCAGTGATGATGCAAAATCATGATTCTTATGGGCAGAATTTGAGCATCTATGTATGCTGCATAAATAGCTATATTTTGATACCCATTCGGTGTGTTATTTCGACGTAATCTGAGCCTAGAAGAGGTCTGAACTCTTTACAGGCTTTTGGATGCATAATGTTCCACCTAGTGTGTAAGAATATCACCCCTTTGAGTATCAACAAAATTGGCCATCTTTGAACGGTTGTTCCTAAGCTATGTTCAAGTGTACCTTTCTTCGGTATTGACACGCTACAAAAGGATAAACGGGTTTGTGAGCTCCATTAATCGACAGAAGTGAGTTAGTGTGCCAGTGTACGGTCGCTGTAAAATTCGATCTCTCCATTACTGCCACTCTCGAATTCGGGTGCTACTGCCAACATTAGATCTAAGGGTACCCAAGTTCTACAGCTTCTAGTCCTCTTCCATGTCGTCAAGACGTCAAATCACTACTCTTGTTTTAGGGGCTCCCGCGCATAATGCCTGTCCGTACCCCCGCTCTCGTGAACTCTTAACTCGCAGTAACCTCACTGAGTGGATGGAGAATCTAATAAAATGCATTTCCGGGCTTCCTTTTCGCTCGCTATCTTCCGTGCGTCCTTTTGAAATCAAACTCCTAAGCTATGTTTGGGGGAGCACATCAATCTCTTGTCCCCCTGACCTGCAGTTACTCTTCTACTTAAGGGTGAAGTATGTTATGAAAGGCTACTAATTGCTCCTTAGGGCCCTGGGCAGGTTCGTGACCAAACAATTGTGAGGTACGAGTGTTCGTTTTTGGGTAGCTATTCAGACTTGTGTCTAGACATTAAGTGGTTCATTACTGATAGGGGCGGAGGAAGCTAAGGCAATACGCAGGATGATGAGTGCCATGCTGCATTGTACGTCTGGTAACGAAAGCGACTGAGAGTGGATGAGCTGGGCTACCTGCTGTGTTTGTAACTACTGCCGAGGCACTCAATCAAGTGTTTGGAATCAAACACTTAAGTTGCGTTTTGGAGAGCACTTCAATCTCCTGTCACCTTGATCTGCAGTTACTCTTCTACTTGAGAATGAAGTCCGCTAAGAAAGACTGCTAATTACTCCCTAGGGCCCTGGGCAAGTCATGACTGAACAAATGTGAGGTGCGTGCGTTCGTTTTTGGGTGGCTATACAAACTTGTGGCTGAGCAGTAAATGGTCTATTATTAATGGGGGCGGAGGAGGGGGAAGCAATATACAGGATGATCGGTGTCATGCTGTATTTTATGCCTGGCAACGGAAGTGATTGAGAGTAGAGGGGCTGGACTTTCTGCTGTTTGTAACTGCTACCGAGAGTCAAATGGCCATGGGACCTGATTCCCCCTCTTTTGGGGCAATTACTGAAGTAGATTTGAAGTTATGCGCATTTCTCTAGCTTTTCCAGCCTTCTCAGCACTAACAATTGGCTTCCAAGTGAAGGTTTATGAATAAAACAATTCTCTTAAAATGAGTGCCCGGGCCAAAACTGAGCCACATCAAGAAACAGGAAATGTGGTTTTGACAGGGGTTAACTATCAACTGACATATACAAGGTCAACTGGTTTTAATATTAAAATACAAGTGAAAAACTATGTACAATTAAAATAAAAACATATCGGTACTTGATGAACCTCTTAACAGCATTTTGAAGTTCAACCTTGAAGTTATTGGACGCTTAGAGGTACTTTGAAAGCTTTCTTTAGTGCTACTGACCCAGAAGAAAGAAGTATGGCAAGTATAGAAAACACACCAATGTATACTGCAAAAATAAAAAACCTTGAAAAATGTACAAGTTGATGGAGCTTATTAATTATAGAACCAGACAATTAAAGGGGAAAAGATGCTTTGAAATGCTCCGAGACCCATTATTTGATATCTTCACAATATTAAAGCCTTTCATTTTTTAATACCCACCTGAATATTTTGATCTGGATTGCGATAACTAAATCAGTTGAGTTTATATTTATTATTTTAAGGAAATAATTCAGTAGGTTCAAATCACAGGCACTATCCTAATTTTATAGATTAATTCCAATTCAGAGCATTCGAAGGTGGAAGGATACTGAAATGGGTTTCGTTATATTTTTCATCGGCGAGAGCTGTACGATTTCGAAAAACAGCAAATACCAATATTCGATGAAGAGCAGCTAAATTGACTTTGTACGTGGAACGACTAATGTCCACAATACCTCTTTTAAGCATCGACCTTCATTTGTCTTCTAAACCGTTAGATAGTTTACAGATTTGCATTAGACACTCCAAGGCCTTCAATCTTCCTCTGTGGACAAGTGATACCTCAAACACTGAATAATTCTTCCTTTAATAAACTAGGGAATGTGTTACTTATTTTGTAGTACTTACAGTAAGACTGTTAAAACCTTTCATGACACTGTCACACAAACCAAAATAGTCCAGACGTTGGAACAGATGGTGGAGACCATAAATCTAGGGGACTGATGTAGCCTCTAAAAAGTGGCTTTGTCTTGAGGCAAAGCTTTACTGCAGTAGTCGTCAACAACTCCTCGCGGGAATCTCTGCTCAACCTACTCTCTCCAACATATGTCTAAAGATATTAGAGGCGGAAATCATTTGTGAGAGCACAATCGAATCTGATGCTGCCATGATACTACATTATTTAAGCCTTTACTTCTATTTTATAGTTCATGCCATCTGATTGTTTTACCATTGCTCGGCGGTAGAATCGAGCAGTGATCATAACCTAGTACTTTATTGTAAGACATTAATTGACATAGTGCATGTTATTCAAATCCTTGATAAGTCGGGTAGGTTACAGTGTGGATCCACTGCCGATACCATCACATTTTATTCTAAATATAATTTAAAATTTTAAAGGAAATTCCATCTTAAATGTCAATCGGTACAAGGTGAAGTTAGTATATTATCATCGTATGTTAAATTAAGACATTAAATTCTAAAGGACGCACCAAGATAACTGCTATATTAAGGTACTAATATAACCCATTAAACCTAGTCCATTCATAGGAAGAAGGTAGAATTCCATTCATAGCAAATGAAGATCTATACCTTTCAGTGAAAATCGGGACATCTTGCATGATACCAAACAGCGAATAGATGCTGATAGCTAACCTGTTACTAATTTAACCATTTAGGCTCCTGAAACTGCACTAGACGAATATCATGACTTAGTGATAGCTAAACAATTCTTCAGGTGAATATCAATAACTAGTAATGAGGTATCCTATCAATGCACTAAAACATCCGTTAAAAAGTAAGAAGCTTATATAAATAATTAAACTTAATCCATCTAACCAGTTTTTTAACCCTATAGTATTAATACTTTTGTTTAGTTTTCCTTAAGTGTCGCCAAGCGAATAAAACGCGTGTGTATTGCTTACTGTATTTCTGGTCGTATCTAGATTGATGTCGAAAATGCATTTCTTCAAACAACCTTCACTAGATGGTAAATTGTACCCCCGTTAATCTTTAGATATAATATTTGATTTAAAATTTAGCGAAAAACAGCTGAACCGATATTCCTCTAAAGCTGAAACAGAGTCAAAGTCTTATCGGAATAAGCTCAAAAAAGTAAGTTGCATTTATGTATTATTATTCGATGTTAAGGCTTTGGAAACTAAAAATGTTGACGCAGCCCGTGTTTATGCCGAGGATTCCATCCGAAAGCACAGGGAAAGCATTCAGTACATGACGCTGGCTTCCAGACTCGATGCTGTTCAAGCTCGTTTACAAACAGCGGCTACCATGAAAGCCATGACAAAGGACCTCGGGCGAGTGACCAACAGACTAAAGTCCAGCATGGCTACGATGAACCTTGAAAGGATTGAACAAATAATGAGTGAATTCGAGAGAACCTTCACTGAATTGGATGTCCGAACCAGTACTGTCGAAGGAACAATGAACACTACAATGGCCACATCTGCACCAGAAAACGAAATCCAAAATCTCATCAAACAGGTCAGTAAGATTAACTTGGCAGTTCAGACATTCATTTCTCTAAATTTTATGTATGTCTCCGGTTGAGTTTTCTTTTTAACGTAATTCAATTAGCTCACACGTTTGTGGGCGTAACGGCTGCATTCGTCGATAGACTAGCTCTAGGAATGATTTTTTTCGTGGTTGATACCACGTCTCCAGTTATTCATTGTCATGTGACTTTATGTTCTGGCTTGTGTGAGTTGGTTCTTTAGTTTTCGGAGCTCAAGTGCATTCTCCTTCATCTTGGTAGCATGTGATAGTACGTGTTAATTTAGTGCCCACTTGCTTTCCACTATAACGACTCAGTCGTCATTTTATTTTTGGTTAGCCCACTTGATATGTGAAGCGGTGGATTTTTCACCAATTCTAATACTTTTATCGACCATTTGAATAAATTTTTCGAAACCTAATAATGTACAAACTAACAATATCATCAGAAGGGGTTTGATTTTAATTCACGGAGTAATTTCAGTAGTTAAATATGGGATTGAATCCTGATTTATGCTGCTCGTTTGTTCATGATATCGACACAAAAAAGTGTTAACCATGGAATAGCTGTCTTGTCAAACCATCAGTGTGTGCAGTTCACGACCACATTCATGTTACGATTGGGTCATCCGCTTATGTGACGTAGGATTCCTGCCGTTTTGACGCTTACTTTTGTATTTCCTAAATAAATATAATAAGATCTCCCTTTAGAAGTGTGGGCTGTCGTTATGACGGTGTTCAGTATGTCTGGTTTCTCGCTAGCTTCTATATTACTTCTTAATCGAGGATTTATTAAAATAAGGTGCTGATATTGATTTAATGAACCGCTAACGAAATGAACAAGGTATAGCCTGTATCGGTTGGCCATACATGGTCACGTTGTTACTGTCCCAGTGCAATCAATGTCTAGGCAGAGCATGTTGTACATTAGCCTTTTGCTGGAAAAAAACGGTCGACGGATGTTGACGAATCACGTTGCTATGGCGGTTGCTGCCTTTTGTTAAGGTGCACCGCATGACTGAAGTTTGGACTTTGGCTTCTCGCTTATTTTTACCTGTTTGACACCCATCGAGCATAGTGGTTTTAAATAGGTAACTGTTCCGTATGTTCGTTCATGCAAAGGTGGAATGTGAACTCTTCTGTTTCGAGAATTATTGTACTTGGAAATACCCTGCATAGGGTAGCTGTTTGCAATGCAGAAAGTTTTCATCAATACTCTTAGCAAGTGTCTTGATCTGATACAAAATTCGGAGTTTAGCTATCCTGAAATCTATCAAACTCTAGATACCATGTTGGATATTTTTGTATGTGTACTTGAAAGAAAAAAGCCCGTTAATCTCAGGGGAGGAGATGGGTCTTAACGACCTATATTGCAGCGCAGACACTGGTCGATGTTTCCATTGAGAGGACCAATGAAGACCCACTTAAAATTGTGCCTAGTCTTGTTACACGCTTTTCTCGATTTCTTTCCAAAACCCACACAACCGTGTTGTGCTGGGATTAAATCGATTAGCGTAGGTCTGTGAATGAGTTCGCGGTTTAACAGCTTTTGCGATGTCGTGAATCCGCGAAGCAGCAAGAGATTTTAATTGTACTTATGCTCGCAAATAGTAACCGTAATTTGATAGCCTTATATAATCGTTCATATCCTCTTATTGATATAAATCTTCTCCAAACCAAGTGAGGAGCCATCGAACACAAGTTATAGATAGGATAGGGCCGAGACTTAGTGGACCAAACCCACATATACCTTGGGTAGGATTAGGTTGGATTGTGTCCCGTATTTCTACATTCTGGTATTGGTGAACTCTGCCTAGGGCACTGGTTGAATGAGGATTTTCTTGAATCAGATGGCATGATCAATCCCATTGCTGTAAGCTGGGTAACGTTTTATAGAAGTCCCCGATAGTAAGGCTAGAAAGGAAACAAATCCTTTGTCGTAGCCTGAAGACAAAACGAGTCTTCAGCTGCTTGACATCCGCGAAGTTGTACGCTGCAGAGTTTGATCATTTTCGACTGCCCAACTAAACGGCAAGACGTGGTAGTAATAGCTGCAACGTAAGGAGAAATCTTGTCTCGGTAGATACAAGAGTCGTGTTTTATCTTCGCATGCTGGGAACTAAAAGCGTTAAGAAGTTATCTTGAAAAGTTTCTGCCAATAACGAGACGAGAAATGAATAGGATTCAATGATGAGTGCAGGATTAGTATCGGAATGCTAATCGAATTTAGTAGCCAGGTATTGACTAGTGTCAATGTACCTCGAGATAAAGTCAGCCAAACTTCGTTTATTCACTTGTCATTCTTACGGCAATTGCGTCAATTGGCTAGGGTGAAAACAAGTGTCTTAATTCTCATTTTCTGTGCTTTGGTGCAGGTTGCGGAGGAGAACGGCTTGGAGGTGGAGGCAGCCATGGCCGGAGCCCAGGTCCCCCCGGACTCTGTCGCCCAACCCGCCAACGGCGAACGCAGTGCACAGGCCGACGATGCACTCACCAAAAGGTAACGCCGGCTTTCTTCCCTCTCAATGCTCTACCGAAGCTGTACGGTAGTTTCACTCGGAGGCTTTGTCTAGTCTCGAATGAGGGGAGGTGTGCACATGATTGTTAGATGCAGGGTTACGCTTATAGGGCCCGAGCGAATGAGCCTTCTTCTCAGCCTCTATTGTCGATTTGGTTGGTGCTAAAAGTCCACTATAAGCAGACAAACTATCAGAACCCCGACGGGGTGAGTACACTGATAGTCCAATCGAAAGGGCTTTGTCTATATTTAAATGAGGGAAGGTGAACGCTTAATCGTTAGGTATTGTCATACTTGTAGAACTCAAGCAAACGAGCCTCTGCCTCCTGTTCATCCTCCATCGTTATAACTTCACCATGACTAGACGAAAGCTACACACCAAACTTTGGTCGTAAAGTACGATTGTGTGAAGTCATTTGACAGCAAAAGAAACCGATCATCCCTGGGTTTAGGCTGGGAGTGTTGTGGTGTAGATCACACCAGCTAGGAGATTGTACAGGATCCCAATGACCTCAGTGGGAGTAAAGTGATTGTAAAAGGACATACTTCGCTGAGGGGGAAGGCTTCCAATGGACTGGAGCCAGGGTAAAGCTGTGACCAGACATCTGTGAGTCGTTTTAGTGACATGTCTGTGTTGTTTAGGGACGGACGGCTTAGTGTTATACAAATTCGTAGGGGAACCAGATAATCGCCTTTATGGTATGTTCAATGTTTGCAGCAGTTCTAAGCTGTATAGTGTGTCGCCAACTGAGCTTCAAGTTCGTTTGGATCGTCTCAAATGGGGATGTTTCGTGCCTTTGCGGTCGCCAAGCCTTCTAACTCCTATATTAGTCGTGGTACATTTCATATCTGCGTCAAAATGGCTTTGCCTAAGCAAATGAGGAGGCATGTGTTCATGGTCTTCAGTTGCGGAGTCACATTCGTAGAACCAGAGGAAATTGAACTTCTTCTCAACCTCTGGAGACGGTGTTAGAAGTCAACTAAGTACAAAGTTTGCCACCAAAATCATGTCAAAAAGTGTGGTTGTTATGATGTTGAAGCTATTTTCATCAATAAAAACCTGTCACTCCAAGAGTGGGAATATCGTGGCCTAGATTGCTTAATCTGTGCGATGTGGTCGTTATGGGGAGAATCTTCCTTGAGGAGGAAGAAATCCAATCCACAGGATGTATGACCGGACAACTGTTTGTCGTTTGATCACCATTGGTGGGTTATTTCTTTATAATTGACAGTTTAACTTATAAAACGGTAGGGGAACCAAAATAAATGTATGCCTGGTACTTTTAGTGACTGGCGGGCGCAGTTTGGAAGTCAGTGGCACTCGATAATCTCACTATTGAAAGTCCCAAGTACACATTAGGAACAGTTCTCTTCGCGGTGTCAGAGCCCATCTACTACCACACTGAATGAAACATTACTGCAAATTAAGCTGGGCCGTTGATTAAATCCGATTTCTAGCCCCTGTATTAGTCCATGAAAATTTTAGTGTATTCATGGCGAAATCGTATCGATTGGTTTACGTTGCCGTTGAAGAAAAAACTTGAGATCACAGCGACTGATGCAACAGGAAGATCTCGTCTCTTCAAAGCTAACAGTACGAAAAAACAGCTAAGAATGGCTCGTTAAAGATAAAGTCGGATAGCTTTCTACCGACCGGCTCCTAAAGCCGCGAAACCAACTTTAACGTCGTTTTCTTGCTCTTTTTAGACTCGCTGCTCTACGCAACTAACGACCTGACGGAAAGCCCCTTTTTATCATCTGTGTGTAAAAGAAACTACGTTTTCTCCTCACCGCGTTGTCCTACTTGTCGCTGCACTGTCTTTCCTGATTCCATTAACTTTACTACTTGCAGAGTGAAGCCCTTTGTTTATCGAAGTATTCAGGACTAACTGAGAAGAAAATAAAGTAGATTATGGTACAAATTATTGAGTTGGCAGTGGTGTGCGCGTACGGTCATGTATACGGAGAGGGGACATTGGATAAAATGTGAGGCTGACACCGAGTCTGTGACGATAATGTGGAAAGATGGAGACTTTACAGGTAGGTGCATCACTATTGTTCGCCAACCAGACGAGCGACGAGATAAAGAGATCCGAAGACAACAAAATTCGAGGCGAGGGTGAGGCCGCAAGCACTCCAGTTTATCTAAAGGTGGTGATCTGCGGCGACTTTCTTACCTCTGGAGCATCAAGAGGAGCATGAGCCAGGACAATTGGAAGAGCAAATGCAGAAGTCACCAAGATAGAGTGAACGAACATCATAACACTCCAAAAAGGACTATCTCTCCCACTTTCGCTGGCAATAGCCAAGAAGAGAGGAATGGGAGCCAATAAATAGAATGGAATAACTGCAAAAGGCTTCCAATTACTAATGGGGGAAGACAGTAGGCGAATTGATGGCTTACTAGTTTCCCGTTACAACGCATCCGATAACGAGCAACGTAAATCCAACGGAACAAAGGAAGGCTAGTCCTATGATACCTACAAGAGTTTTCCTACGGTAGGAAAGATAATTAACCTACACCTGACATTCATCTCTGGCGATTCCCCCAGTCGAAGCCGGTGAAGTTTTAACTATTCAGTGAAACACTCATGATACTTATAAATGCAATGCTCCTGTTAAAGACTATTTTAACAAGTTTTCTATTAATATAATTATCAAAAACATTTTTTAATCTTGATTTTTACAGGATTGTTGATAAAAACAATCAATATATCTATTTGGGCTGTTAAAATTCCATAGTACAAATAGGCACCAATCAGTGGAAGTGGAATTTTCCATAAAAGGAAGAAATCTTAGTTTATCGCATAGATGCTGAGTCATTTTTACTAATAATCGGGTGCAAAGTACTAGTGACAAATGTGGACATTCCAAGCAGCGTGAAATGCTTCGACTATATCATCGATTTCTAGTTTAAGGCTCGTTCGTTTTGCTACATTCCAATATACGGATAAATTGACATATCTCAGACGAGTAGGCCAATATTAGTTGCAGCTTTGAAATAGCTTCCCAACGAAGGATTAGAGCACTTCAATACCTATTGACTGAAATAATCCTTTAGAGGGCAGACCTGAAGTTTTACATATTTATGTCTAAATAATAATAAGTTTGACAATTCGCCAATTGGATGAATAACAGAAACTCTTGCCTATAACTTGTTCATAAAAGCCATCAGAATAGGGTAAACTTGCACAAAAAGTGGAATTGCACTTTCAGAAGGTTTTTATTTGCAGAAAGTTGAAACGGTCCGAAAGAGTATTTGTACTTTTTGAATTCACGATATCCATCACATGCTTCAGGGTGAATCAATTAAATCCGGGGCAGTTATTTGGAATGGGAGTGTGTATCAGAGGAACTCTTCATCTGAGGTAGTTCGACGGTAGTTTTCGTACTTCTAAAATGAATGCGAAAACGATTTTTATCAATTGCCATGAGATAATTAATGCAATATCAGTGGGTTAGGGCATGGCCGACAAAGCACCCGGTTAAATGGCTTTGGGTTAAAGAACCCCACACGCACTCACAATTTCACAACGATAATTTCACTTTTTAGGTTTTCTTGAGTAGGGTAAATAAATAACATTTTGAACGAAGCTTAATCAATCATGGATTCACAACAAACGTGACCTAATCAAGCACAAAATGTAGAAAAAAATTATGAAATGTTAAAAATGTATGGGCCTTTGTGCTATATTAAGTATCACTGAAATGAACTAACATTTCTCGGCTTGGCTACCCTCCTGCTGGATCTCAATGGATTACTAACGGGATCACTGTCACCCACATTAGCGTAGTCGTTTTGTGCGAATCCCCTAGCACGAGGGAAAAAAGGAGAGGGAGGAGGAGGACTGGGTGAGACTCGCGGGGGAGGCTGGCGATCGGGCATCCAGGAGTCAGGTGATGGCGCCGGATTGTAGGAATTGGTGGCCGACCAGATGATGCTGTTGCCCTGTGCATCCCCGTCTTCTGGCTCGGCGTCTCCACTCAGAATGGAGAAGTCGTCGCGAGAGTAGGCAGAGTACTCGTGGGCTTCAAGCCTGCGAGGAACCTGAAACACGAGGCAAAAAATAGATAAAGTAAATGTGGGGCTTATAATCTGTAGTAGTTTGTGGAGTATTGTTATTTTTGTTATCTGCATTAGTAGGCACCGTAACCTATATTCCGTACAAAAAATGGGCAAAAAATACGCTTACATCTACAATTGACCCAGAAATCGATCCAAAAGCAGGATCATAAAGAAGAGATCATCGAAAAATTCTGGAGTCTGACAGCTTTTGGCAGTTGCTGAGTGGCGGACACTGACGCTGGGACGCTCGCTAAACCACTGCTAGATAAAGTTGAGACTCACGCGTACCAACCTAATCCAACTCTCTTTGTGGGTTGATCCAGTCTATAGGTCTGTGATTTTTCCAAATGACCATATGTTCAACCAGTCCTTAAGCGAGATCAGGTTATCATAAATAAAGGAGATTAACCAATCCACCTCAATGGCAAACTATGTTGAATTTGAACAACCTACATCCACATGAGTAACATTTTAGAGTCTCGCCCGTCTAGGAGAATAAACATCTAAAATCATTTTTTTCTTATTGCTTGTTTTTCCTTCAACTTGACGTTCAGGTAATAATTCCTGATTCCACATACTCTAGTCGGGGCTTCCTTGTAAACAAATCTCCAATAAATTGAAGGAAACCCTTAAACAGACCTCATAGTCAGCGCCTCTCATCTCGGATCCACTTAGAGAGCCTTCTAGGCGTGAGTTGGGGACTTCTAAGGCCGATCCACTGGTCTCCGGGTAACGCGATACCACAGGCGGAGGAGGCCTTGGGTTCCGTCTTTTCGCTGGTTGAAGCGGTTTCGCAGTGGCTCCCTGTATCGGCCGATGCGACGGTGGTGGTTGGATAACCGACACTACAGGTAACTGGTCTTCCGCCTACCGAGCAGTGAAAAGGATGAATAGGAATCTAGCAAACGCTGTCAATGCCAACTTAGTTTGCTCAACTTGCAGTAGCCAGACCAGGCCTAAATTCTTATTACCGTCGTCACGTAAGCTTATGCAGTCACAACAGACTAGTAACTGTCAGCCCAATCAAGTGGCTCACAAACTGATCTACGATGCATAGACGATTTCCCGGTTTCCAGGAAATTCTCCATTCCAATCAGCCCTTTGAAAGTAGCACACCACCCTGTTTTGTCTCACATCAGAGGTTACTCGGCCCACGGCCTACCTACAAAAAGGAGACGAATCAAGAAACGACCACTTTAATACAGCCATGCTGAATTAGGTCCATCAGGAATATGGTAGTGACCTGACTAAGCCTCAATTCCCATCACCGGCTGGCATTCTCGGCATCGCGTGAGCTATGCAGTCGCGATAGACTAGTTACTGGACTACTTTCCATGCTCACACAAAGCCTTTTCCAAACCAAAAGACTCAACTCACTAGTCGCCCATCAGAGTCAAGTCCCATGTCCCCATACCGCACTTAACTGAATGCGAGCATTTCTCCTAATAAGTACTCTGGTAACGACGTCTTCCTCTTCTCTCTGGAATTAGGACTCCTCACCTTATAACGGGGTAGTTGATCCGTCTTAGAGAGACTTACTAATTGTAGTGATGGCATTAACAGAATTAAATAGTATTGAAAAAATCAGTGAGCTAGCAGTTCACCGCTTTAGGGGCAGATTCAGAGGCTACAGCTTCTCAGCACATCATGGTGCTCATCAATAGTTGCCGAGTAGATTAATAACCCAAATATATATATCCATACTGGCTACTTCATTTGCTATCATATTTTGTCTCAGGGTAAAATAATATTGTAATCTATAAACAAATTAGTTCCTGGTTCATCTATAGATACCTTATTTAGTTACACTTATTGCCTTTCACCTTGCCCTTGTTCATGTGCCCAAGAAACCCCACCCTTAACGGTGAATATTTTGTTTAGACTAACGTTGATTTGGGGAGCTAAACTGTGGTGGCAACATCATCGCACCCATAACAAAGGACTCTTCTTAGGTGATCTGAGAGCCTCGTCACACCATCTACCATGTCGCAACCCGCACCTAATTGCCATGCAGTTCCCCGATTCCGCCACTAGCGGATTGCCTTTAATGAGCCTTGATCTTATTAGTGCTTCTTTTGCCGAGCATATCCGGTCCACCCAATCTCGACAATCACATACGGAGTACTTGATCCGTCTTGGAGAAAATCCTTTAGTGTAACCAACCGCTATAAACTTACTGGAATCGTTGGTCCAAGGTAGTCGCTGCTTTGCGCCTTTCCCATGGTCATATCGCGGGGATGCGTCCGGTTAAGGGAGTGCATGCTCTTGTACTGTATTCCAGCTAAGAAGAAGCAGTACGAGAATGCCATTTTATAAACCAAAATCACAATCCTATTGCACGTTCTAGAGGATGTTCGGTATTAATAATTATCGCACACTACTCTTCTTTAAAAAGTCTAGAGCCCTTCTTCGTAATTCATGAAGATGATAACAAGGAGGATGCATGGAAACTGGAGTCCCCATCTGAATCAATATGGAAGAGAATAAGGTGTACCATAATTACGATTCGTGCCGAAACTATAGTTGCCGATCAACACTCCACCCGATCTATAAAACCATCGTAATATCCGGAATGCATGGCAGTTTATCTGATTACGCTTGCAGCACAGCAAATTTGCGTAAAAATGCCGAAAGACCCTGGCAGCATTGAAAAATGTGAACTCTGTCGTGTGAATTGAATGTTTCAGCCTCTGCCATGAAGCTTGCAGCCGCTCAATGAAGATCTTCGCTACTACTCATTCAAAAAATGCTTGTAGGCTAAAAAGCATTACCACGTTAATCCCAATGTTCTACTCCGAACATTCCAGATCCTAACCAAACCTTGAGGCACTAATTGTCCCTGAGCTGCCAGTACTATAAAAGACCAGTTAATCACATTGGTTAGACGTAGCAATGTGCTTTAGTGGTGGCGTTTATTTTAAGAGAAAATCTGAGTGTATCGACTAATTTTCTCCTAAATCTTAATGAATTGATATTTCAGTCACCAACTACTTGTTCCTTCTCCTAATGGAAATCTTAATCTACTTCATGAAAAATGCCTTTTAGAACGTCTTTTTGGCTGGCAAAATAGTGCTTAAAGACAGCTGACTGCCAAGTGGAGCGTGAAGGCATGAATTGATGGACGAACAAAGGCCACCACTCCAAATCTGTGAGGTTATCACACTCTGCCCCGGCAAGCCAACTTCATGGCCCTCCAGGAAGCCCATAAAGCTAATTCAGCACCGACAAATACTTTTCCACAAGTTCATATTTACTGACTACACTGAAAAACTCGTCTTGGAGTCCCTCAGCGTGGTCTTCGTCTGATATTTTTTACCTGAGCTTGAAGAAGAAAAGCAGCAAACGAACAATGCAATTTAGAACGAAATATTTCCATAGAGTTAGTATGCTATTAGTAGTATACACAGCAGGAGGAAGAATAATCATTCCAGCATGCCTTTCAATGTGACGATTTAGTGTCGATAGATGCCTTAGCTTGGTTTCCGAGAGCGTGAATGGTTTCAAATGAAAGATATAAAGTTCACTCTGGCTTATGTTAACACGACCGTGGGTCTAGCTGTAACCAAGCAGACCCCAGTAGTCCAGCCATATTGTCTAATATCTACTCAGATTACTGAAACGTGTCTGCCATAAGGGCCAGATAGTCTGCCTGTACATAGGTCTATCAGGCAGTGGCCACTACCATTTTGCTCAAGAGTGTGTGAGGAGGCATCTCAATGTCGACTTCTCTCAGAATGTCGTATTTGCACAGAAACCAGAGTCCACTCACCGCGATTGAGGGCAGCAGGAACACTGGCAGTGCGTGGGTTGCGTGGTCGCCCATCGGGTCTAACGTCATCATCTGCCATGGCAGGCGGACGATCGATTTGCGTGGTGCGGTACTGGAAGAAGGTGCGCCCAGAGTACTGGAACCGCGAGGAGACACCCAGGAACCCCAAAGGACCCCTTTTGGGCGTCGGCGCCTCTTTCAAACGGAAGAAGGAGTGATGCTCCACCGCCGTCTTCCAAAGCCGCTTTGCCAGTTGCGGGTTCAGCAGCTGGAAACCGACCTCGGCTTCCTCTGGCTCGGTCTGGAAGATCCAAAATAAAACAGGTGGTGAGATGCTTGTTGGCAACCAATCACTTCTACTTAAATCTTCATTTCAGTGGCTGCGACCCATTTTACGTAAATTCTAGGTGACCAACTACTTAATTCAGCGTTTCAGTAGCCGGAACCAAGTACAGTCTGGTAGTTGGTCGTCAACTACTTAATTTCACACTCCAGTAGTTGAGACCCAGTAGTAATCCCCTGAAAATTATATTTGTATAATTCGATCCATCTAAATTCATAGTACTATTTTCCTTCCCGATGACTGCTGTAATATTTTTATCATTGTAAACAAAGACAATTCGATTAATAATAGTGTTACCGACGCGAGATGTAGGAAATCCCGTGCCTTTCGAAATAGGCCCAGCATTTTTGCTTTTCAACTGCTCGAGTTCTTCGACAGTAAAACCTCGTTTGTCGCGGTACATGAATTCCAAGTTAACGAAATTGGGACACTGTTTCGTACGCTACCGATTTGATGTGGATTTGAATTTTTAAAACCCCCCCCCCTGCTGTAGTATTAATAACCCATCCTTTACGTTCCCGAAATGGCAGACAACTGTTAAGAAATAACATCTGAAGCGAATATTATATCTTCTGAAAATTATATAAATAATTTTCTGATTATCTTGGACTATAATCTATTTGCCTTTCATTGTTATCTGTGTAATATGTACTGCTGTTTAAGTCATTACTATGACGTTTTGCATATAACTGTCTGGCTCTGGTATTTTTTGCTTGCGTTTGTATTCTAGTATTCTAGTAACAACAACGAAGTCCATGCCGAACGTCATTCTATAAAATCTGGCGAAATATAGTTAATCTGATTTCTAAGTATGGAAAAAATCCATTAACCATGTAAACGATATCTCCCATACTACCTAATCGAAGGTTTACGGAAATTCTATCCAGCGAGATTCATAGAAACTGACAGTACGATGTTAGAAAACTTAAGTTACTTCTACATATTAGTGCGAATCAGTTTGATCTGCCAATGGAATAAATTGTGGGCTTTGTGAAGTGATAGCGACACCGAGATTGATTCCGTTGATTAATGCAAAACAGAACTTTACCCTGATTGGCTGAAAAAGAGGACTTGTTTCTGGTTAAGGGTTACTTTTAAGCACCTGAGTGATTTGGGTAAAGCGAGAAGTGATTTGAGGCTGGTTCCTTACGAAGTTCTATCCAACCACCATTTTTCATTCCTGACCAATTATTGGCCTCCTCTGAACTCTTCCGATCTCAAAGCATCCTCCAGAGATACATAAATAAGCGACTAAAGCAGTTTTTGAGGGATCCCTTCTCGTCATTAGGGGGTAAATCCCGGTGAAATTCCTCGTCGATTTCATTTTCGTAAAATCGATCAAATTTTTATAATTCCCGAGCAGATTTTTCCATTTTTCTGATAAAACTTTCAAATTCCATGCATATTTTACACTTCTCATTACAAAATAATGCCCTTTTACAGTGCTTCAGTGCGTCAAATATTGAAATTGCTAGACAGAACCGACCGTTTATAATTACAACACAATACTCACCGCCCCTTTACTTAATAGGCTTCAACGACCGTACCCTCCATAAATATGCGGTTTCGATAGCTACTGATTTGCCTTCATAGGCTTAAAGGACCCCAAGCTAATGGGAAAGATCTACCAGCTAGGCGTACATTTAAGTGAAACAATTTTGTGTCTGGTACTCACGTAGTCGGGACGAATTTTGAGGTAGAAAAGGTTCTTCTTGTAGGAGATGCGAAGGACCTTCGGCCAAGCAAAACGGCCGATGCGGACGCGATCGCGATAGATGACGATGCCGCTGTAGCCCACGCCGATGTAAATCTCCACGTTCTCCATATCCCGAGCTGGATGCAGGTCTAGGCCATAGAGATCCAGTCGCTTCGCTGTCTCCAGGTACTTTATGTCAGCCTGACCTGGCTTCATGCCTCTAGGGTTGGCAAAAGCATGTTTATCTAGTCTTCTAAAGAAACCTTAGTTCTTAACGTCACGTGAGCTATACAGTAGAAAAGGCCGACAAAGGAGGTACTACTGAAAACTGAAAAAGGAAGGACTTTTGGGCCTAGATAAAAAACCGTCGAATGCTTCGTTGACGAATTTATTTCCTGTTTTTCAGACTGCATAAATGGAGCCATGACATGTGTGTGCCTACAGTGTTAAAAGTTCGATTTTGCGATGGTCGCTATATTAACTTTCCATAAAGACAATATTCTACTTATAAAAGCCCGGAATTCGATAGAGATTAGCAAATCAAAATGCCAGACATCATACCAGGGTTCCTAAACCAAATTTGATCATCGACGCGTCGAATCATAGAGTTATAATATATGATTTAATGCTGCATTAAGTTTCTTGGCATCACAGAAAAACTCATCGATTAACGCTTGCGTTCGTGCATTAGTTCAGACAGTTTGCTGTGCAAGGAACTTTGAGAGGCTAGCAACCGTCGTCGTGACGACTCGAGTAGCCCTTGAACGAGTAGCGCATTACAAAGAAAAATGACCAAAGTTCAACTAGTTTATAAATCAACCGTATGCAAATGCCTTTCAAAATAAGCATATTTACCTTCGAGGTGCTGACTTCGAGGCAGAAGGTTTGAGACAAAGTGCAACTCATTTACCGGATTCTTGTGTGTGAATAAATGAAAGACAAGGATTTTCGCTATTAATATCTTATCATTATATCTTATCATCGAAGGACGAAGATAAGAAATGTAAATTGGGTATAGCGAAAGGAAGGCGACCACAATTTCGACCAAATTTTTATACTTTGTGACGTTTTATCTGCGCCATGATGAATGATAAGGGATTCCTAATAAAGGAGATATCGTAGTCCGGTGTTTAGTATCGAACTACGTCTTTAATTCTTAACTTTGATAACCGGTCAATTCAAGGAAGTGGAATGTTTAATTTATAGAACTTTGGAAAACAAAATTTAAGTTAGTACAGTTCAGTAGTAATGTAAAGTACAAAGGTGTTATGCAACCTAAAACGGTCTGATTAATAGACGTTACGTTAGATAAAGGCCACAGGAGATGGGGCGTGTGGTAACTACAAAGTTTGTTCGACGCAGTACCAGTCGTCATAGTAACGACTTAAACAGCTGTGTATACTATATAGATAATAATGAAGGGTAAATAAATTATAGTTCAGTGTAATCAGAAAATTAGAAAGGCAAATATTAAAGTGATGCAGAACAAAAATCGCAAGGCAGACTCCTAGGCCCTATGGTTTGATAATAAGCAGCATAATACCTCAATACCCCGCAGTTCGACAATCTCGGATTCAAAATTTCGCTGATTTCATTTCTTAACAATTGTCTTTCTTATCTAAGAAATAGCGTACAATACTGTAAATGGTGGGGAGGTTATTAATTTAAAATTTAAAAGTTTCTGATACCAAAAGATAGTGATTCCTATTTTGAGGTGTCGGAACCTATCTATCACGATAAACGATGCATAGATCGATCTGTATCCAATGGGCCATGAAAAGATTAAAGAAAGAAATCAGTTCAAATAAGTAAAAAGATGCTTAAACAGGAAACCAGTTTTAACCGATTATACAGGTTTAGCGAAAAATCCACTTTACCAAACGTTGCCTGAATGTCTTTCCCCTTTCAAAATTATAGAATTTCATTAATATAAATGGAGCCAATGAGGATGGAAGACTAGAAACTACAGCATGACACATCATGGAGGAGAATGACTTGTATCATGACGACGATTCCCAACGGCCATCATGAAAATAAGGCTACTATGGTCAGTCCCACTGCTTCTTCCTGGACGGTCTGAACACAAAATACGCCATTAAGTGGATAACTGTGGCTAGAAGACGTTACCAGAAGCCGAGATTAATGAGAACTACGTAAACGAAATTTGATGATATTATTTTGATTTCATACTCGCTTTGTGTGCTTATGAATGGAAACTGAGCTTATTCACACAGATTTTGGTTAGTTAAGTGCCTTGCCTTGCATTTTAACTGTATTTTAATGGAAGAACAAGAGTAATGATCTTTGTGGTGACCTACAATGATTACTCGACACCCCTGCAACTACGTACTTCGAATGATGTTCTTTAAATTTCGTATTTCGCTTCAGTGTTCACTGAAAATCGACACAATAAATGCAAATCTGTAGTGACTAATGAATCCTACTCACTGTCGGCCAACCAAAAAGAGAACCCAAAAACGTTCACATCTTGAGGTTGTCTCTTGTAGAATGTACATTGGGAGAAGGCGGAACCTTCGGCTTGGACTTCAGAGAGGACTTCGGTGAGTATGCACCGAGTCGGCTAGGTCGAATGCACCTGTGCTCTATCTCCATTCGTTTTGTGCGTTTAATGGGTGATCTTGTGGTACAGAGAAGACTAATACGAATAGGGGATATCGATGACTAGTAGATGATACAAATCCCTAGCAATCTTTCTATTAGTCGGGTTTATTCGGCCTCGAAACTAATCAATGAGGGAAGATTGGCAAAGTAGGATACAGCAGCACACAGTAAATAGCACCGGTGGGTGTGCACCTTTGAGAACCATTTGGCTCCCTTTGCAAGATAAATACATCAAATACATATGAACTAAGATAAAATCTATGGAAATCACCAAAATATACCAGTTGGAGCTCATGCTAACAGATTATTGAATACGGACCTTTCAACAGGGAACCTGCATCTATACGTTTGGTGATCTATTTCACTGAGCTAATATAGGACCGATCAAAATTTATCCAATGGAATTTGCGATAATCAAATTGCTAGCATAGAATTAATAATCAGTTCATATTACACAACATTTAAAAAAATACAAACGAAAAATACGTCTTGTAATGTGGTTATTCAACGGAGACTATGAGGCGGCAGTAGTGGCTAGAACTGACAAACTGGCTGCGCTACAAATTTCTTCGAAACTCTATTGGAACCCTTTGAGAGTGCGAATGCTGCAAAGCCAACCTGGATAAACAACGTGAGAATTATAGGATCAGCTTGAGCAGGACTGAGGCTATTATTGTTGCTAATAGTAGCTATTTTTGGTAGCGTCCATCTAATTTTTTCAATCCCCTACCCATTTTTCATTTTCCTGTTACACACACGAATCCAAAGTGCATTGAACCCTTGAAAAGTTGGTTCACACGAGGTCACGTTGCCCTTCGCTTAGTTGTTGGTTACTTTCCCACATAGACCAGTACCAACGACCTTTAGTCGCATCGACCTGTGGTATTGCTTTGTCCATTCGAGACAAAAAGCAGTTTAAGCTTACGAAAATTGGATACATTATCAGATCTGCCAAAGGTTGTTTTCATGGGTGAAAAGGGTTCTTTCACGGAAAGTTTAAAGATTCAGGTCGGGGATAATGAACGGGGAATTTCTCTCAACTTTTTTATAAAAACCAAGCAAATATAAATAAGATATCCATTTTTCCAGTTCCAAAGGACATTCATCTGTATTATAGTGATAGTAGATCTCAAGAGCTTTACTTCAACCCGAATGTACAAGCTATTTTAATGAATAACCGCTTTTTGACTAGGTAAGCGTGCAGCAATTCAGTTCATCTTCTCAAGAACATAATTTTTGGTTACAAGTGACAAAAAACAAGCGGTTACTCATTCTACACTCAGACGAGGCCTGTTAACACTGGAATAGCATACCTCAGATACTACATATTTAATCCCCTTATATCATTCACCTAATCGTGCCTTTGACTGCACCTTTTATCGACAAGACCGTAAAAATATAAATCGGCTCAAGGGAGGAAGCAACCCGCAGTTGTCCAGGCTACTACTGATTGACTGTACTCCTTCACAGGTATGCTTTGACTCAAAATAGGGTTGGTGAAGAACCCATTAACATCTCTCCCTTTTAGCGGCTCATTGAAAAACAATTTCAAGTTTAAGAAATACATACATTAATACGGAAGTTTTTTTACTATAATCTACTGCAGAATTATATGATAGGCCCCAAATGAATACATTAACATCTCCTCGGGTGTATAGAACATGGTTATCTCGAAACGGTAACTTCTAAAGTCTCTGACTGCTTGAAAACAGTTGATTATGCTTTAGAATAAAAGTTGTTGAATTTAACCCGTGAATAGAAGGACCTACTTGTGTGTTCTATGCAGCTCCATGATTTTCTGCAATAGATGATTAGTGGGATTACGAACGAATTCAAATTGTCGCAGGTAGTCGGTGCCAGAGCCCATGACATTAGGATCATAATCGCCGAGCTCCGACTGAGCAATGAAAGAGCCCAAAAGGGCTTGTGTCACCCACGAACAGGGCAATTTGCCTGTATAAACATCCTGGCGAACTTGGAGGACCAGTTGGTAGCGCGTGGTCTCGTCCTGAAGCATTGTGGGCTCTGGCGGGTAGAATTTCACTTGGAAGTAGAACTGCCAATCAGCGACACCTGCATTTAGAGTAGAGAAAGTGTTCAATAAAGGCACAGGAAAAATGTTAGTCAGGAGTAAACGCCTCCGTTTACGGAGGCCTCGTTTGTGATTCCCGTTAGGTTCCCTAACTAATCACAATAATCTGAATACCAAATGGCCTAGACTTTCGGCGCAAAACACTTAAAAGAAAACGAGAAGAAAAGGGACTGTATTAGCAGCACTGCCTGGATTTGAGTGATATGATTACAACTCTTCCTAAATCTTACTACTTAATACAGTCTACTTCTTTTCCATCAGATAGACATATTTTGCATACAAATTCAGAATGAGCATAACATGTGGAAGCGTAAATTTAACTTACTCGTTGCTTGACTGATGATCTTTTTGTCCAGATCCAACCAGAACTACAATTTTTTACCGCATGAATAAAGCTAAATGACAAGGAAACAATACTTAAGCGAAGTTCTCATACCCAAGTTCCCAACTTCTTATCTGTGCAGGTAATTCCGAAGTAGTCCGTTTCAACTAGGTCTTGTCCATCGCAAATGCGTCTCAAAAGTTCCGAACCAAGCGCCTTCTTATTCAACTTCATCGACACCTCCTCCCCGTCAAGTAGCAAAACACGCGCAGTGACATCCTCTGTCACTGGTTTTGGTGGTTTCTTAGCCATCGGAGTTGCTGAAACAGTAGCTTTCGCTTCGTTTTCAGGCTGACTTTGCGTTGTTGCTGCCTCTTGCTTCTTTCTGCGTCGAATGGAAGACATTAGCCTATTGTAGAGATCTTTTCCAGCAAAGGTCTTAGTAGGAGCATTTTTTGGAGAAGAGTCAGTTTGTGGCGTCCAAAACCGCGGTTTGACTGATGGATGGTTACTAGAAGGGGCACCATTCGGATGTCTTGCGACAGGCAATGGTGTAAGTTCACCAGCTGAAGTATTGTCGATGGATAGGTTACTATCTGGAGCAATGTAGGGAGACGAAGGTCCATGGTCAATATGATTACCACCATTTGCCCAAGGGCCATAGGGGTCGCCTCTCCACCCATTATATCCGTAAGTCTGCTTCATTCTCGGATTTGGTGGCCGCGGTGACGACTGATTTGAAAATGATTGGTCCCTTTGTGCTTGGATGCGGGAACCACGTGGTCCGGGCAACTAAACATTGATGACAAACACAACTGATATCAGGAAAATTGAGTAAATCAAATAAGCTGCAGTTAAATGAGCAAATTAGTTTCACCGTTAGGGCAGCGGCTTTGATTGGCTAAAAATTTACATTTTCTTTTCCAGGTAGGTTGGGTTTGAACATATCCAACTGAATCACTCAGAAGACATATCTGTATGCAATAGAATCAATCTGAAAATATTTTGGGGTCGTAAAACCCTTTAAGTTAACCATGAAATATTATTCGAGTATACACAATAATATATAAAGAAATTTATGCCTATTATTTTTTAATTGCTGTCTATGAATCAGATTTCTGAAAGACAACGTACGAGTTTGTTCCCCGCTGAGCAACGAATTTGGCGGTATTTAGTGGTAGGTCATCGCAATCTATTTTATCACACTTTAAAAGCAAGTATCATTCTAATTATTCCTACTAGGAAAAAAACCAAAAATTGCATGATTGATTAAGGCGTATTAATACAACTAATCAGTGTTACTATTGGGTGCTTTGTGACTGCTTTCCATTCGTAATATTAGGTAGTCTCTTATTTCACTTGGATTAAAATGAGACTAATTCACAGACTAAAGACCCCAAATATACTTGTACCGAACTGCAAATTTATCCTCGTACAGCCTAATCAACATGATCCACGTCTAGTAGCCTGTTTACTTACCAATTCTGACCTCACTACACCTGGAAATTACATTTAACAAAATTGAAGGATTGTAAATGCTCCATAGTTAATCTCCACACGAACTATCCAGCTTGTTTCTAGTGCCATAGGATAGAAGGTCAAGGATTCATAAGAAATGTATCAGACAAGGGATATTCTCAGCTATAGTCTACTCAGAACATCGGGATAATAGAAGACGGTAAAACGGCAATAACTCTCGATCCGGTCGTCGTCTTCTTCTCAAGAATATCAAATTCATCAACAACACCATTCCCTCCGCCTTGTTAAAGAGATGGGATCTCATTAAGCTCCCTAACCCGTGGAATTCATTTATAAGTAGTTGTATTTTGGGACTAGTAAATGAACTATATAAACAAATAGTATTTCCACATACAGCTTATTACCACTTAAAATTTCTCGAAGGAAAACAGCTAACGAATAAATAGTTCTGCCGATAGATATTATATGAATCCACCTTCTCGAAGTCAGTCTAGGTTATTGTAAACTTAAGCAATTCCCCTTCAACTTAAGCTGGCAAAGAATAAAGCCTAATGTCAGATATTTGCTGGCATAAATGACCGAAATGAACACTTTGAGAGGTCAATCGTTAACTAAATAAATTTCAGGATTCGGCTAAATCGAGAAATCAGTCTAACAATAATGACGTCATTTCGGGCTTAGACACCAACTTTATAAAAAAAACTAATTTGACGTAAAATGCTGCGCAACATTCAGGGCAGAATACTACTTGTGAGTTTTAGACGGAAAACGTACGCGTCAGTTTCATTGCGTAAAAATATCGCAACAGTAAACAGAGAGCCACAACTCAAGGAAAAGCCCAAAACGGCCGTTGTTAACTATTCTTCAACGACTCAAACTCGCCAAATATTAACACATTGATGGACTTCTATGTAGGGAAGGGTGGTATCGCCGAGGACACTAGTCGCTATCCTGTTAGTGCCACTGAAAAAGCCCAGTTTACCGATGATAGAAGTAAATTAGTTTATGAAGAGGCACTCCTGCTTGCTTGTTTGCTTCCGATTTAGGATTGCAACGGATTGAGGCTGAATTGACATTAGTGCACTCTCCGTGTCTATTAAAGTTTGTAGTTTCCAAATTCTGCTTTTCTTGCTGATTCTGCCAAATTCATCACGAACGATATTCCAATACCACATCTTGGGCAGTGAAGAAAATACTAGTAATGGACACTTGCACATTCCTAAAGAGTAAAATGTATGTATAGCATGTCTCCATACTCCAAACTACCGCCTAATAATCTGCGGAAAAAGGCTTACGAATAATTCGACCACAAGAAATTACCGACATTCACGGTTTCATAAGTCAGTCTATGCTATTGAAAACTGCATAGTTTATCTTTTACTTGCGCTAGTAATTAACTGAGCAAAAAACTAAGGTATTTAACTACAGATAAAGAGGAAATAAGCATATTTAGAGGTCATTTTTTAACCCAATACACTCAATGATTGAGCACAACAACAAATTAAGGCTAAATCGAAGGACTGACTTAATAATATTAATGTCGATATTTTTGACTTAGAAATTAATCTACAGTAAAATTGAAGCTGGCCTAAACGGGAACAAGAAATATTGCACAGTTCATCCTACATCGATTAAAAAAGCTAAGCAAACCATCTGTACGCTTGTACTACCCCACTTTGTTACGAAAGTCAAGCACAAATGCTGCAGAAACTTCACAAACAATGCATGAAGACAGGAAGTTTGGCATAGTACATAGTGCACTAGGGATAGTAATGTGTATTTACGAGGTATTGATGCTATCTAAAGTAATGCGATTAGTAATATTACGCTCTGTCTCTAGGATAGCAGGCCACCAGAAAAACGGATGCGTAACGACTCAAAACATATATTCGCAGAAGCACAACGCGTCCTAGTAACATAAACAACTGTACATAATTTACAGTGGATGGCAAATGTAAAGTAAAATGTTGTCTGAAATAATCAGAAAATTACAACAGATAGTGGACAGACGAGGGAATTACTTGCCATCATTGTGCTTCCTGCGACGACTAGCAGTAGGTTTCTCAAACACCTCCTTGAAGCCCCCACCGTGAGCCATCTGGAACTTTGTGGCCAGAGGGTCGTTAGACGTCCAGGCAGCGTCAAAAGCTGTGGTGTCCTGGTCCACCAGATGAGTGTACTTGGTGCGACCGGCTCGGCCAAAGTTCTTCACCCGCAGCACTTCAGGCAGCTTGGTCTTGTCAAAGTGATCCTCCAGCGTAGGTGCAGTGAAGTCGCGTTGGTAAAGTTTCTCCTCGTCCGTCTGCACAAAGAAGGCGCCCCGATGGTAGTACTTCTGCAGGAAGCGGTACTTGCCCTTGGCCGCCTGGTTGGTGATTTCCCTGGGGTTGCGACGGAACTCTGCAGCCCGCTCGGCTTCTGATAGTGCGCGGATCCTCTCAACCTCAGCCTGTTCCCGTGCTGCTGCCTCACGAGCCTCACGGTCTCGTCGAATGCGCTTCAACTCACGCACCTTCCACAGCTCGTACTCCTCGGCTTGTTTGTCCGAGGTGGGGTCTTCATCCCCGGAATCCAGGGCATCGAGCTCGTCTTGCATCAAACGAGCCTCTTCAGCCTCCCGACGGATTTCATCCTCAAGAAGACGCAGGGTTTCCCGGCGGCGTTCGTCAGCTAAACGCTGAGTTTCAGCAGCTGCTTCGGCAGCGAGAGCATCAGCTCGCTGCTTTGCGTGCAGAGTAATCCGTTCGCTTTTGCGAACGAAAACCGGCTTGAGTTTGGGGGCTCCACCGCCGATTTCGTCTTCGTCATCGGAGCTACTGGAGGTATACTCCTCTTCCTCCTCCTCATAATCATCCTCCATAGCGCCGTCAGCCTCTCGTTCGTTCTCGGCAGCAGTGGCTGCTAATTCCGCTTCTTCCGCTGCACGACGCCTCTTAGCCCGTTCTCGAACTGCCTCGCGACGACGAATTAGCTCCTCTTCGTCAACGTTTTCATCCTCACCATCCTCGTCTTCATCGCCAGCACCCTTAGGCGCATCTTCGTCGGATGCAGTATCACCCTCTCCTCGAAAACGGCGTAGACGCATTATGCGATCCTCTTCACAATCAGCACCTTCATCAACTATAGCAGGTCTAGTCTGCATAAGACGACGGAATCGGGGATCATTGAGTTCCTCAGTAGTTGGCGCCTGCTCTATCACAGATAAACTCTCGCGATTTTCTTCGGCCAAAGCTGAATTGATTCTGCGTTGCCGCGTGTCTTCAGCTTCATATTCAGAGAGGCCGGATTCCTCGGAGTCTGAGGCGAAGTCTGGACGTTTGCCCGCGATGTAGCGGTGCACTTTCACTTTTTGCATATAAACTTGGCCCTTCTCATTTTTTACCGGAATGGCACCAGCAGTACTTAGAACCGATTCAGTCATACCTGAAAACCAGAATCACACAACTTTATTAGAATGCTTAACTATGGTATAAATACGAGACTTCCACGACAAAGAACTGATGACAACCTTTCCCACTCTACACACCAATGTAAATGATGCATCTCGTAGAACATATCTCTATTTGTTATATGCGTTCATTTTAACAAACATCAATTAGGTTTTCCGATAAGCAAATTATACAAACTTCTATAACTCCGCATTAAATTTCATTTAAAACTATTTATAAGGTAGTCATAGAAATAACTTTTATTTAAAAATAGTTCCATTTATGCGTAGCATTATTTAGTCCCAATCCACAGTGTGACTAATTAAATGAAAGAGTGCTTTGCAGAGGATTACAGTTTACCTGCGATATTCATGTATGTTCAAAAATAGGAATGAAACCATCAACCAGTTCAGACTATATTAAATACATCCACAAACTATTTATATCGTTCTGCTTAAAAATAATGCTACTAATTACTTTTTCACACAAGATCAGCCAACGAATCATAACTTCGACTGCTAAGCAAATCCAACAATTTCATACTTAACCTGAGAACCCGTACCATCCATAATTTTACTTGCATTATTATCAAATGCGCATTGGAGCTAACCTATTCCAAGAAGTCCAATCTGCCGTAAAGCCAGTCTTTTTCTTCATGATTTGTACTTGAAAGGTAGCTTACTTAGCCTTTTGGTATTGTCTAAGGAACTTCAGATGGTTCCTACCGATACATACTCTCCCTACAGTTAAACTATTTAGCACCATAAAATGTGATGGCCATACAATTACGCTAGTTATGGGTTCTCCACTTTTAGTGCGAATCCATGCAAGGTAAATACCCCCAATATTGGAGCGCCAATACACCAGAATCCCTAAAATTTCCACTACTTCGCCTAATCCAATTTATCTTCTGATAAATCTGTGAAGATGCTCTGTCGAATCGAAGTGGTCCCCTGTTTGTGTCGCTCAACTCCACTCCTCACTAGCCAATAGTGATTAAGTATGCATCTTATTTTCCTACTACAAGGACCAATTCTGGCTTAGCGTGTAGTATTTTATTCAAATTGAGTTCGCATGCCGGAAAGAAATAGCATCCAATACATTGGGTAATTCCCACGAACTCAGGTGCGTATTTTTCAATAGATTGAGTGCCTGCCCACACACCTATCTTTCAAACCTGCGATGTACGTTGTCTCTTTCGCAACATAAATCGGGAACAGGCACGTTGTTTGAAAGGCAGATGGTGAACCATGCTTATCAGATGGACATCACAGATTTCACGAGATTCCAATACGTCTGCTATGCATTACACTATTATTTGGAAATGTACTAATCCTGGTTACTGTCATAATGCCTAGGGTTGAACCCACTTAAGCCATTAAATGCAGCAAGATTCTACTCTAGCCATTGCAGAAAGAAAAATCAAACTTCGATAGTGCGGAAAGAGTGAGGAGATTCTCTAAAATTATCCCAAAAGCACCAAGATAAAAATTAATATAAGCAAGATGAAGGGAAGTTCGAGGATATAAGCTATTTAAAGTAGTACGATTATAACATTACGTTCGGTCACTAGGATATCAGGCCACCAGAAACGGATGCGCAACGACTCAAGACATATTCGCGGAAGTTCAACGAGTCCTAGTGACAACAAACAACTACACACACTTTGCAGTCAATAGCAAAAGTAAAATAAACTATAGTCAGGAATATTCAGAAAATTACAAATACAATTTTCTGCAGTAACAACACAAGAAGTGTTAAAGTGAAAGATAATACACCCCGATAAATTATGAAGTCGATTCCCCGGCACCACGAAAAACCATTCTATAAGACTACTCTAGTGGAAGAGATAAAGGGAAATGTATTTCCTATAATAAGAGAAAAAACACCACGAAAAATCGGTATTTAAGTTCCCTGTGCTTTACCATCTATTCCTCCTCCTCCTCCTCCTCCTCCTCCTCCTCATCATCATCATCATCATCATCATCGTCGTCGTCGTTGTCGTCGTCGTCCACATCCATCTGCTGCACTCGTGGCGAAGGCAGAGCCAGAGGCGACATGATTCTCTCCGGTGACGGGAGTTCCAACACCCTCAGAGACGGTGGCGACGGAGATGGGGAGGGTGGCAGGAGGGTGTGGTGGTGGAAGACCACGTTGCAGTGGGGGTGAGCGGCCCTGAGTGACAGTGCCTCGTAGACACTGATAGAAGGACAGTGCGAGATGTCGAGAAATGCCAAGTGTCTGCACCGACTCAGCAGACGATCGACACAGGGTTGAGTGATTAGCGCGTTCCCCACCAAGTCCAGGTCTACCAATGAGTCAGCGAGGTTTTCGGCTATTGCATCTACATCCGACGGTGTGACTGACCTGTCAGTCAGAAGCGAGAGAGGTAGGTTACAGACACAAAGTATACCTCCATGTGACTTAAACCTCGTCACGACGCACCGAACAGCGGCGAGAGTAAGGACCTTGAGTTTTCGGCAGCGCGAGACCAGCTCGCGAAGGCAATTGGTGGGCTCGGTCACTATGTCGGTGCACCAGCCCAAATCGAGACGTTGGAGGTGTGGACAATGTTCGCTGACTCGCAGAACCCCGACGCCAGAGAGATTGCGACAGCGCCACAGAATCAGCGACTCCAGCAGACTGAAGAAAAAATTCGGAAACAGGATCAGATGCATATTTAAGCTGTCAAACGGAAACGCAAATCTGTGTTAATTTGGCCGGAGACATTCCTAGGTGACCCGAGAGCTTCGTCACACAGTCTAGCTGGTCGCAACCCCACACCAAATTGCGTACATGCATTTTACCAACTCAGCAACTCCACAGATCCTAAATAATTGCATTCGTCAATCCAATCTGATACACTTTCCTACTAAGAGCTCTGGTACAGACGTCTTCTCTGACACTGGCAATCCTCGTCTTATACCGGGTAGTAGGTCCGTTTTGATGAAGAATTTAGTGTGACGAATTACAACACCTACTTCCAAAGTTTTAGACCATCTTCATATACGAGATGACAACCATGGAGACGGATGACAGGAACCCCCACCTGATTTATCAAAAAGAATAATTTTTACCATCGTCGTCAACCAATTGTACTAGTGTGCGTGGTTGGGCGCTGTCGTCGTGAATGTCTCTAAACGCCGCCATGCTTCCAGTCATACAAAAGTGCCACCTTTGACTCATTGCTACAGGTCCCACTATGTACTACTACTCTGCAAGGATGACGGTTGTTATGAGCGAAACAAACCTATTCAACTTCTTTTCACATTTACAGCTACCAACCACTTTTCCTGATAATACATCCAGAATGTGAAATTCAACTCACCTTCCGGCTCTCGCTGACGAATAGAAAGTCACTTAATTCTTCACCAGCTAATGGTCCCATTTATCTACCTACTTGCATGGAGAATATTTCCTTATAACATACAAAGTTGAGTTTGCCCCATGTTGGTCAACCATGAGTCGAAAAACCGGTCAGTAATGACATGAAGGATTTACCTGCTGAAGTAAAAAACACGAAAGTCCCCTGTCTACTCAGAACTCTCGATTCGTGCCAAGTTGATAAACAGGAACATGACAAATGAAAACAGGAAAGGGTCGACAAAAGGTTCCAGTGACAGCCCTTGAATAAATCTGTGGACTTGGTATATATATATTGCTAAAAACATAAAACAAGTAATTCAGGATTCTCAGATAAATAAAAGATACGGGTGAGTATTTGGTAACTAAATAGTATTGGTGAATTGAAACATTGCAAATTTTAGTTAGAGAAAAAATCCATTAAAATTCAGCCGTTAGTACCAGTTGGATCTTGTCGGGTTAATGTTCCAAAACCCTGAAAAAGCAAGAACCTAGGCTTTTTCTGCTGGCTTAAGAGCACAAGTAAAAAAACCTTAGCAAGCTACGTCCTTGTAGCTTATGTGGACTAAGCTACGTGTGAGTGGTAACCTACGTTAACTGGATCCAATGTAATAGGCAAGACCTGAAAGAACCACCACGTTGTCTACAGCAAATTGAGCAACTCAAATAATCCATTGAATAATGGCTGCTATTTAAGTTAGTGCCCACCTAGCCCATTACCGCAAAAACCATTTTGCCAAAACTTAAAGTCGATCCTCAGAGCCCAGGATCCGATTTTGAAGATGTAGCATTCCGTAAGAGGAGAACGCAGAGCACATCTGCTCGATCTTGCTGGGTGGAGATGCTGTAGTAATCACTCAACGTTACGCCAAACCAGACACTGGACATCTTCCCGTGCTCACACCCAAGCTGGAAAAGTCTTGTCAAACCGGGTGACATCTCCTCCGTCACCCAATCAGCGTTCTGATTAGAGTTCTTTGTCGACACTACCAACTTTGGTGGCTGTTACATTTGGCAGATAAGCATGGGTACATTGGGCGAACATCTACCTATTCCTACTCACACCATAACGCGCTTGAGTGAAATAAAACTGCACTTTGTTATATTGATCATGTGTTCTATGGGCCCTCATGTGGTTAAGAGAGAATGCTCATAAACAAAAAGAGATTCCCCAATCCCCTTAATGCACTTCGAAACTGAGTCTTGTTGAATGAATCCGTGGTCTTCCCCAATCTCCCTTCACCCCTGTTTGTGATTTGATCGTTTTGTGGTTGAAGGAATGTGTTAGTAAGGCTTATGACTTCTTAGATATTTCTACATTGATCCACGATCCTCCCTACTTCCTCTTCTTTCTTCCGCTGGAGAATTGGTGGTGCAAGTGTTGAGTGAAAAAAGTAAAGAATTAAAGTGATTTTTACAGCGACTCAAAGCCAACATTCTGGATTGTACATACACTCTGAAACTAGAACTTGGGAAGTGAATCCTTAGTTTACCCTCTCTCCTATTGGTCACTCCATGGTTTAGTGAAGCTAGTAGGGACACCTACAATTCCCTACTGCCCACTTAAAGTCACCATAACACGATAAAACCTCAGACATTCTCGACGATACAAAGAATACGCGTTCTCTCCATCTCTGCAATATGATCCGTTTACAGTTTCGTGAAGACAGAATGGAGCTATAGAGTTCCTCTAATGACGAATTAACGCAGGCTTAAATTTCCAGACGACATTTTAAATACTGGGCACTTCTCATATTTTATCGGTACAATTTTAACAACTAGATCTCATTGAATAAATTTGTGGTCTTTTCTCCATTTTGGGTGTACCGATTTTCCATGATTTATTACGTAACTTTGGAGCTCCTAACACCCGATTTAACCCTATAAAACTGGACCAAACTAGAAAAACACATAGTAACTGGACATCGTTAAATGATTTCAGCGTCTTTCCCAATTCCTCTCAATAAATTTCTCTTACATGTTACAGTGAAGATAGTGAGCCCCTTCTCTCTCTCGCTGGTGAACTCATGCCTCCACAGTCAAGAGAGGACATTCCTAATGAAAGAAACATGATGAAGCTGGATGTTGTTGAATGAGTGCCTCATCCTTCCCACTTTCCAGTTTTCGAATTCGTCGTCCCAGGGTTTAATGAGGGTTTTATAGAGAGGGCGGCTGAGAATTTCATTCAGCCAACTTAACGTCATCACATTGTAAAAACTGGATATTTTGATGACATAAAAGCATAATTTGTAGCTGAATGTTGTTGAGCAAATCTGTGATATTGCCCTCCTTTTCTACCGTTTTCTTTGCATTTTGATCTTTCCTTGGTTGAAGGACGATATTAAAAAGGCTTATAGTTCCTTGATGTCAAATTAGAGTCGAAAATCCCTTATAAAAACTCGTCATTCCTGATGATGTTGGGAGAATCTGTCGCCTTTCCCTCCTCCTCTCTTTCCCCTTTGTGGGTGAACCCGCATTTTATGGTTAAGCGAGAATAGTAAGGGTCTTTAGGGTTCCTTAAAGTCGACGTAACATCATCCTAGAGTCAAGAATACTTGACTTTTCGAAGTCACATAAGGCACACTAAGCAAATTCAACTTATTGAATGAATTCGTGGTCTTTCAAGCACCCTTTTCTCTCACGTTGGTAAATTCAGCATTCTGATTGAGAAAAATAAATGGAGGAGGCTTAGAGTTTCTTTCAGTCAACTTTAAGTACTAACGACGTTATAAATACTGGACACTCATAATTATAGACACACTTTGAGAATGAAACTTTTCAATGACTCCGTGACCTTTCCTACATTCTCTTCCTTCTCCCTTTCGGGAAGTGACAGTTCAATGGTTTATCGACAATAAAGTAAGAAGTTGTAGTGCTTCCTGCAGCCGACTTAACACGTCCATAAATGCATACATGAGGGACTTCCCTGATAATGGAAACACACTGAGACTGGGTCTTGCTGACTGATTCCAACATCTTTCCTCTCCTATCCTCCCTCCAGTTGGCGAATTGGTGTTCTTAAGTGGAAAGGGGCCTTGGAGTCTCTTAAAGCCGACTCAAAGTGTTTCATAGACATACGCTTCGGATCAGGACCTTGCCGGATGACTCCGTGGTTGTTCCCGCTTTGTGGTTAGATGGATCCATGGTCTAGGGAGGATATAAAGGGGCCTTAGAGCTGCTTGAAGCCGGCCTAACGTCACCAAAACGCCATAAACAATGGGTATCCCAAACACACCTTGCAACCGGGCAATTTCAAAAGTTTCTATGACATTAAGCGCTACTTCTGGTTTCTTGGGGCCGATCTAACAATGCCCCAAAATTATAAATACCGGACATTCTTAGAAATCCAAGAATTAATCCTTTGGTCTTCCTCGCTCCCACCCATCTCTCCTGTTTGCAAATTGATAGATCCACGCATAAGGTAAGACGCCAAGGAGCCTTGAAGTCGACTCAGAGTCAATATAACATCATAATACGAGTTATACAAACTAGAAAGTCCTGGAGAAATAAGACAACCTGAGTAACTATATCTTTTTTAAAGAATTTATCATTTCCCTTGATCTCTCCCCTGTTGACGAGTTAATCCTTTTACAGTTTGGAGAAAATAGGAAAAAAGCCATAGAATTCCTTCACGCCAACTTAACGTCGCTGAAACACTCCACGCGAAAAATGGACCACATATGCGACTGGATCTTGTTAAATGAATCTGAGGCCTTTCTCTGTCTTCTCTCTTTTTTTGAGTTAAGTGTTCATCTAATCCGACGCAACGTCACTCTAACGCTAAAAGACCGATAAGGCGTGGTGAACGCACGGGTTGGTGGCAGTGAGGTGGTCGACGACGGCGTCAGCGTCCTCGATGGCCCCGCAGGCGCCCAGGTCGAGGTGGCGCAGATGCTGGCAGAGGTTGGCTAGGTTGTGCAGCGCCGCGTCCGCCACCCGAGTCCGGTAGAGGCCTACCCACCGCAGTGAGATTAGCCGCCCCAGTGGGATGAACCCGCTCCGCGTTATCGAGCGACACGACGACAGGTCCAGCTCTAAAATGGGCAAAGCATTTGGTGCGACCAATTGCTTGGTCTATCTCTCTAAGGTGACCTAACAGCCTCCTCATAACATCTAGCAGGCTCCCCCTTTCACTAGCGATGCATTTAATTGCCCCAGCTCTTCACCAATGAGTCCGGTCACCAAACGCTCTGCCACAGACATCTGTCCTTCCACTGCCATTCGGATTCCACATGCTATCTGGGATAGCTAGGAGAGAACCTTAGCGCATCCCATCTCTAACTGATTCGCCAGTCAGCTGTGAGACGGTGTGTAGCCATGTGATCGATTTTTTGTGGCCTCACAGTCACATTGCAGCGTCCAGCAGACTTTAACACCCGCTCAACCTTGGTGAGTTCATCCTTCTACGGTTTAATACAGACTGAAAGGAGCCATAGAGTTCCTTGCAAACGGCATAGCACTCCTGACAAGACATAGACCCTATTTGATACTGTGTTTTGATGAATGAAGCTTTGGTCCTTCCAGATCTATCCAGTCTGCTAAATGACTGTTCTATGGTTCAGTGAAAGGGTAAGGAGCTCTGGAATTCATTGAAAGCCACCACAACTAAGTAAATAATGGACACTCCCCTGATACACTGACACAAACTTCGATGCCGGATCTTGTCGAATGATTGAGTGTTCTTTCACGCTTCCTCCTCTCAACCCTGATTGTGAATTGATCACTTTAAGGCTGAGTGAAAGATATTAAAGGGACTTGGAGTTCCTCGAAGCCGAAATTGGAGGCAAATTAACGAAATATATAACTGGAAATGTTTGACCCACTTCGCAGATGGATGTTATTGAATGGATCCCTGGTCGTTCCAACCCTATCCAGTTGGTGAATTGACCATTCCGTTACACAGATAACTTTTTAAATACCGGACATTCCTGATGATATAGACACACCAGGAACAGCATCTTGTTGATTGAAACCGCGATCTTTCTTGCCCTAACATTCCTCCTTCCCTTGGGGAATTTATCCTTCTTTGGTTAAAGAAAAATATTAAGCCTTAAAGAATCTTGTAGCTATAACGCTATAAAAAACTGAACAGTCTCGTTTACATATATATATACTTTGCAACTGAATCAGTGGTTTTTCTCTCAATCATCCCCTGTTGCTAAGTGTTCTCTCAATGGTTTAGTGAAGGTAGCAAGGAGCCTTAGAGCTTATTGAAACTTCGCGTTGTCGATCGACAAGACGACAGGTCCTGCTCTAAGAGAAAATCCGCCGATGCAATCGATTGCATGGTGACCTGACAGCCCCATCGCACCGTCTAGCAGGCTGCCCCTCCACCAGTGATACATTTAATTGGCCCAGCTCTTGACCAATGAGTCCGGTCAACAACTCTTGACACATACTCACTAATAAACTTTCGGGGGCAGACGTCTTCTCTTCTCTCACTCCCCTTGGAAAGAGATCCGGCATGCTATCTGTAATAGCTCATTTGTTTTGGAGGGAACCCAAGCACATTGCACCTTTAACTACTTCCACCAAAGAATCAATCCACCACTTGGGTGTGAGACGGTGTACGGATCCGTGATCGATTATTTGTGGCCTGACAGTCTCATTGCGCCGTCTAGCAGGCTGCACCTCCACCCCTGAATCATGCTGAATGGAGAGACGGTCTCCCACGCTCTGTTTTCTGTTGGCGAGGCCGTCCTTTTACGGTTTAAGAGAAGAAGGATTCTTAGGGGTCCTTGAAGCCGACTTAACGGCACCATAACATTCCAGATGAGGCATAGACACGATTTGCAAATGGGTCTTAGCGAATGAATCTGTGGTCTTTCCTGCTCCTTCTTCTGTATTCAGTTGGGAATTAATCACTCTATTCTTTAATACAGTCTTCACCAGAGTTTCTTTTATTCAGCTAAAGATCAACACATCGATATAAGTACTCGTTAAATCTGATTATTCATAAACACACATTGTGCAACTGGATGTTTTTGAATGATCCCATGATCTTAGTCTGTCACTTTTCTCTTTCCATCTGGAGGACTTGATGCTTTCAGGGATTAGAGAAGATAGAAAGGAACCTTGAGGCTTCTTGAAACCGACTTATGTAACCATAACGTCATTAACATCGAACATTCCTGGTGATACAATGACACCAGGAACTGAATCCTGTTGAATAAATCCGTGGCCTTTCCCGCTCTCCCTTAATTCTCCCGTTGGGTAATTTATCTTTCTTTGGTAAAAGAAAGACACTAGAGTCTTAGTTGGTTTGCCTTCCTAGTCATTGCCATCTATGTGCTGTTCGCTATAAATTCGATACTCACATCAGAAAAAAAAGTTGAAAACTGCCTAATTAAGTCTTTTAAGAAGTAACCGACATTAGCGTCTATAAGAGCCTCAATCCAGTGCAACTTGAACAAGCCGGGATGGGGTATCCTCAAAAACTGCTTTAATTAATATATCTAATAAATAGGGTTTTGTAGTACAAACTTTGGGATAAGTGTCTTTCTTGACATATAACACATAGTCCATTGGGGGGGGGGGGGGTTAAGATCTGCTACGGCTTTCAGTGGAAGCGAAACATCAGAACTAGCGCAATCGTCGTGGTAATTGGTTGGCTAGCATTTCTGAATATTTAACATATTAAACTACCTTCCTTCTAAAATCAATTCACCATCACAAGAGAATGAATTTACTCGAAAATATCCAGTCTTAGATCATTACAAATATAGAGGACTTAAAGAGCAATCAGAATAACAGCCCCAAAATGACGCTAAGTTATTGGAGTTGTGTTCAAGGTACAACGCACACTGCAATTCTTTTAAGCTTAACATCTTATTCGCCATTTATAGAGGTGAAGTTAACGATAGTGGACTAGGACTTACTTAAATCATCAAAGAAGGGGATAACATTTAACAATGACTACTCCCCCTGGTAGTCGAAATAAGGAGATTATGGTCGCTGCTTAAGGGACAGTAACACTGAACCCCTTGAAAACAATCCGAATGCATGAAGTGAAGACGACGAGGTGGCTGCGGCTAGAAAAAGTTTCTGACACAGTAAACGAAGATTTTGCTGTGCTTAACCAGAACATTTCTGTTATATCTTCAGAAAACTATATCAATAATACTCCGGTAACCTTGAACTATGACTCATTTAATATGTACAGTTGTTTAAGTTGTCACTATGACGCTTTGCGCTTCGTCGATTAAACTTTGGGATTACCACGCGCCCCGTCTCTTGTGGCCGTTATCAAACGTAACGTTTACTTATCAGACTACTTAGGTAGCACAGCACATCGTACCCTATTTTATGGCGACGCATCAAACGGAAGAACTTCCCGCAACCCTAGATAACGCATTAAAAAGGCAAACGACAACTCCAGAAGAAATCGTGGACCAGATCCCGATTTTCGATCTATCCTTGGACAATTTACAGATATGGATACAGCGGTTATCGGATACTGCATACTTAATGTCTTTGGGCATGCCGGAATCGACGTTTACTCCTGCGACGTCTTCATAATTCTACACATTAACCCTTTATTAATAACATTCTTCCCAGGAAAACACAGAACTCTCATTCGATGAGACTATTGTAGTTCTGAATATCTTATATTCATGGGGAAACGTCCCTCTTTGATGTATCACAGAGGTCAACATTTCACATAAAAGACCAGCTAAAAATCGCCTTACAAATGAACATTCTGCTGAAACGCAAACAATCAGACTTGAGAAAAGCTATTGCCAAAATCAAAAGCACAACTGGCGGAATAACAGAGAATTTTCACGCAGTCAACAGGACACAATGAAAAGTTGAAAATGCTCACTGTCAGCACATTTATACCACTGTCCTTATCTTAATATCATAAATACCTATATGCATTAATATATATGGTAAGACACTGTTGATGAAGACACTAATCGCCTCCGTTTTACTACCACTGCAAAACTCCGTTAAATGGCAGAACTAATGCAATTTGTGAGACCTCCCAGATAAGCACAAAATCAGCTTGCATCAGGTTATTGGTGAGTATTATATGTAATCATTGTCGAAAATAGCGCAAATCGCCCTTATATCTACCAAAACTTGCAGTTTCCGACCCATTTTCCTTTGAGACTGTCAAATTCACCGTAAACACCATTTGTGACCCTAAAATGACAGAGGAGTCTAAAAAGGAATGCCGTCTGGATAGGAAGATTCCAGAAACCAGTGTTCGACTAGATTTTCCGATCTGTATGCTGACTGGATGACCGAGATAGATTTGATAGAGACGAAACGACAATGATTCACATAACTAGTGGGCGTTTATATGGGTCCAAAAGCGGCGATCTTTCTCAATGCGGACCTGACTGAACCAGAGGGCACGATTTGTGTAGGCCTTGAAATTCCCCATTCAAAAGCTGCATTTGCAAGCTAACAGTCAACGCAAGGATAGCTCACAATGAGCCTTACAACCCAGGGTAAATCCGACCCATCAACCACTAGGGAACGCTCTGAGCGTACTATGGCTTACTCCCAACTACCAGCCCCACTTACACCGTCGGTCAGACCATTTTCTAGAACAGCCACAACAGGCTTCGCGCAGTTGTTAGGTCACGTTCCTACCTGGATTACCAAGGGCAAAAACCCTTTCCCGTTTAAGGTGGAAAACAGACGCACCCTCGAGCTGTCCACAGACGTTGATTAGATGCAGCAGACACTCGTCGTTGATCATCTGACACGAGGCGAGACGCAGTGTCGTCAGATTTCGACCAATGTTGTTGAGGAAGAAGCAAAACCCAAGAGGGGATATCTGAATGGAAAACAAATAAGGGAGACACTTATTGGCAACTGGAAATGAAATAATTCCTGAAAAGTTGGAGCCAACGCTTTCCTCAGTGAAATTGGAAGTGCTTTCAAAGCCTAATTAATAACCCGGCTAGGGACAACAATCGAGTTCTTACTGATCCATTTTCTCTGTGTAGAATAAATCGCTTAGTGACGACAGCGTTAAGAGATTTTTTTCTTCAGAACCTGTCCCTATTGTCATCGTGTTTGGGTAGCTACAATTGCCTCGTCTTCGCGTGTGGCCGGGATCAAAAGCTGAGCAATCTTAGATAACTTCGCAAGGCTAGATACCGCAAAAGGGTACTAAGCTGAACCGAATAAATCTCTTAAATACGAACCATTATCCGTCTCACGACTACCTTGCTCGTCCATACACAGGGTGTTAGAAATAAATTGTACTGAACATTTTTTGTAAATATTTTAAAGGTACTCACGTATACTACACTTTATTTAAAAGCTCGCACACTTCGTCATTCATATAGGTGATGACAACTAAAATGGATTAAGGCTGAAACTCCTTCAATTCATCATGCGAAAGAATGAATTCGGCTAAAATAAGGACATTATGGCAGCTGCTCAACGCCCTCACCCTGAACACCGAAAACACTCAGGCATGAACTGGAGACTATGAGCCAATTAAGACTACGAGGAGGCTGAGGTGGATAGAAGCTTGCACATCAACTAAGAAAAAATGTGCTGCAGGAGGACCCTGGCAGGATTGTAAATCGGGTTGTCGCTTGGTGAAATGAATGCTAAAGCTTGCAGCACTTAATGAAGACCACCTGCTCTACTATTACTACTCATACATGCGTTGCAGAAGTCAACTCACCAGCAAAAACTCTGGAAGTGATAAAGAAGTTGTCAGCCTATTTATAAGACCCTACCAGTCTCAATACTTGGTTTCCCTTGCAGTACAAAACGCTGTATTTTGTCAAAATCACACCTAATTGGTTATTATACAACATTGTTTTCTATTTAATAACAGATCTGAGAACTTACCACCTACGTCTTAGAATTGCAATATTCTCAAATTTTATGGCGAGAATTGTTTACTCAGCTATCTTAAAGAATACAGTTAGAACAAATCCAAAAGGCAAACTAGTGAAAATCTGAAAGGACCTTGGGGAAAATTCGAACACTGATCATTTAATATACCTCATTACTCCAAGTTCCCTAGTGTTTCATTTTCGGAAATATGTAGAAACAAGCACCGGAGGACCCTAACAGTATGGGAATTCGGAACTTGTCGCAGTGAGTATTGAATGTTCCAGCCTCTGCCATGAAGCTTGCACTCAATGAAGACATTTGCCGCAATCCATAGAAGCGTTGCATAGGTCAACTTCTCTCAGAAAGTTTTTCAGTCAATTTTTACTACAACCAACATGATATAAATAAATTAGTGATCGCTGTGTTACGAGTACTGCAAAAGACCAGTTAATGAAAGACACAACAGGAGCAGTTTTTGAGGAGACTCCTCCCCTGGGAAAGGTATCTAATCGGCTCACTTACCCTAGGTTACGGGGCTAGTTCGATTGAAGCTTTCATAGAACAAATCTCTTTACTAGTAGTGTTATTTCCTTTTACATTAGTTTTCTAATCTATTAAATTTTGTACTTAATACATGTCTATTCTTTATCCCAATGAAACTACCAAATTCATCACGAACACTTTAGCTTTTAGTTGGGCAGGAAAGTCGTCTGGATTGGAACTAACCCTAAAATACCTTTGGATCGCTTCGCGAATAAAAATACGGAATGCCCTATCATCTGTCTCTGTTGTCATCGTGTTTGGTTAGCTACTGCAGCCTCGTATTTTCGCTTGGCTAGGACCAGATGCTGAACGTTCCCCACAGGTAACCTAGCAAATAACACAGAGAAACCTCCGTAGGATGAGCCCAGCAATATCTTCGAAAATGTTCAGAAAGGCCCACTACTAAGCTGAGCCGAATAAATCTCTCGAGTAAGATTTACTAATCATCCTACGACTACCTTGTTCGTTCACATGCTATTTGGTTGGTAAATGTGCTCCTACCAAAGTTTATACTTTTCTTCATTTATATAGGAAGGATGAATGGAAAACCCTGCAATGAGTTACGGAGGAAGAGAATAACTTGTCACATCATGATAATTCGAGCCGGTCATCAACCTAAGGACATTATGGTCGCTTCTCAGCATACAGCGACACTGTGAAAACGATCCGGCGCCATGAAACGGAGAAACATAATTTGGATTTCCTCCTCGAAAACAGAAAATTGTTTGAGGAAGGCCCTTGCAGCATCGGAAATCGGACTTCGTTGAGTGAATGGATTGCTTCAGCCTTTACATGAAGCTTGCGCATATTAAAAACCTTCATTAGAGTTCAAAAATGTTTTTCTGTTATTTTGAAAACTAAACCAGTTCCAATATTTGGCCTTTAACGAGCTACGTAAATCTTAAACCGCTGATGGACTATTATGTACGTTGAGAAAGATAACAATCACCGAGGTGCCAATACTACAAAACCCACCAGTTAATCGACGACAGAATTAAGATATTTTTGAGATTCTTTCGAGAGAAAATGTAAAATCAGCTTGCTTCAACCTCCGACTAGGCCGATTTGAAGATATAATAGACAGTGGAAACAGTGATTATGAGAAAACACCTTCGATGATAATGCTCTATTTCCATTGAGTAACCAGTTTCACTGAAATCCACCATACCAACCACTTGTTTCTTTTACATTCTCTAAATTGAAAAGAATCTGAAACCCTTTTCGATAGCTTCGCAAATAGAGCACGAAAGCTATCACAGGATAAGCCCCACAAAAACCTCGAAATAAGTCAATCTATTAATCAATTGAGAATTTTTGCACAGCCAAGTCGGGAGATGTTACACTCAAGAGGGAGGAATAATTGATTCACAGAGTCACAAGAACTTGAAATGAGGTAGGAGCAAAGCCTTAGTTTACGATAGACAGGTGGCAGGTGATTCGGGCGGATCGCACGGGTCTGCTCCTCTTGAAGTCAAAAGATCCCGCCGATAAAGTGCAACTGATAAAAGTACGGGGGCTTTCAAGAGAGCAGCGGCATTTTCCAACCGGACTTGGTGATTAGGCTACGAGATGGGGGAATTACAGTTGATCAAACTTTTGACCACAATGGCTGCATTTACTAAAGCGGGTAATCAAGCCAAAATTATTCAACGGCAGGACCAAAGTAATGGGAAGGTCATAGTCACTATTGCTCCTCGTCATGGCTTGCTACGCATCATATGTCCTCAATGCGTTTTGAGTCACATGAGTTGAGCCTAGGAGAAATAGCCTCTTGAAATAGGGGGTTAGGAACAAATTCAGCAAAAAAATAATTGGCTACTATTTTCCAGATCCATTTAAAGCCGTCTTCGGCATTCACATTGGTAATAACAACGGGAGAATGGATGGCAACCGGAGCCCACCTGAATCACCATTGAAGATAACAAATTACACCATGAAGATAACTCGAGCCAGAGGTCATCGAAATAAGAAGATTATGGTCGCTGGTAAAACAATTGCTGAAAACGATCGGGGCCAGGAACTGGAGAATCGTCATGCTGTGACTAGCAGAATTCATCAACAAAATAGCACAACAACTGATTGCGCTCGCACAGCTGATTTCCTCCTCGAAAATCTGAGGAGTGTTGCAAAGACTAGGTTAAATTTGGATACCCGCTGAAGACAAATGTAGTTAAGACATGGACAACAATGATAGCCGCCAAAAATGGGCCATATGTATGGCTACAGTAGGATTTGGCCCAAAATCTTTAGGAATACATCTATTCCCCCAATATGACCTCTTAGTTCTACATATCTTAGCCAGATCAAACAACAACAGGGTTTGGGCCACGTCGAGAAATGCACCAATAGCCGCAGTGCAAGTAAAAAACGCACCGTTTATCGCGGTAAATAGGTTCCGATACAGCGAAGTTGGGTCTTTTAAAATCTTTCAAGGCGAACTATCAATAAACCACCCCCGTTAGTGTTCTGTACTAAAGTAACAAGGTTAATAACGTCAGCGATAGTCGAACTGTGAAGTAGCGAGGGATTACTGTACCATCAAGACTCAGTTCATCGACAATAGAAGCAAAGCTGCTTTAGGAGACTTTTCCCCAGTGAAAGTGTAAAACCTACTGAGGCTTCAATAGATCTTAATGGCGGTTATTTGAGCGAACATTATTGACGGCGACAGTACAATTTCCTTGTGCATTGAATTTCTTTTAAATCCATCCCTTTTCCTAACAAGCCTGTCACAATCATGTCTGTGTGTTTGATAATGACCTGACTACCAAGGCCCAGTCAAAAGTACAAGTGCACACTTCCCGGTCACACCTGGTAGGGACCGGTTAAACAAACGAACTTAGTACTTTCCCGGTTTGTGAGGAACTAAAACACGACGGAAAAGCGCCTGAATCAACCCCAACCCCAACAAACTGTTTGAAAAAATACCCCACTGATGAAACCCTTCCAGTCAAGAGCATGACACCTGAATTCTTTTAATACACACAAACCTCACGGAAGGCGTCCGTTTTATCAAACAAATATTCATACATTTTGTGTATAAAACAAAGTTTAATCAGTTTAGGTACATCTAAGCATAAAAGTAATGTTTGGCTCCATTAAACATCAAAAATTCCTTTAAATAGCGTTCAATTTAACCAAAAGTAAAATCCAGACGGAACTTATGGGGTGGCAAGTGCAGGCACTTACAGAATGGTAGTTTCCGCACCACGAGAGGTCCAGTCGCCTGAGTCGTGTTTGTGAGGCTCCCTCTGAGTCAGCAACATCAGAAGGGTGGGTTCGCTCCGAAGAGGCGAGGAGAACTGCGGGTCCGCCGGAGATGAGGGTGGTGCAGTGCGTGACCCCGGTGCCAGTGACGCTGCGAAAGGAGGCGTACTGCGCACCACTAGCCTCGTTGGTGGACTTGGTTCGACTGCGACTCTTGCACAGACGGCGACCGAGCACTGCCAGACTGTTGTCGGTCACTGTGGGCCAGAGGGACTGCAGATTTACCTCCTTCCGAGAAGAGAGTGTAGCATCCGCCAGGTGTTGGAAGTCCCTAGATGACCAAGTCACGTAAACCCAAAGAAATCTGCTTCACCGCCCTCTTTAAGCCAGGCAGTTTTATTAGTATACACTCATTCAAAGATTCCCCAATGAGGTTTATCTCCATACAATGCTACCTAGCTTTCAAAACAGGCAGATCGATCATTAATAGCCGTAGGCTTTGGATATGAGCTGCTACAGGTGTGAGAGCCAAATAAGCTATGACACTCAAATTACACAGGCTGATTACAAGAGGTATCGATTCTCTCGGTTTCAGTCTGTCGATGCTGAGCAAGACCTCAGCGTCGTTGTGATCGACAACAAAGTAATCGGGTTTGCGCGTTAGGACTTTGTAAGAGGCTGCTAACGGAATCCACTCGAACGAAAATTAAAGGGGACAGGTTAATAGATTATTGCGCATTTGTACAGGACGTTGGATCAGTCGAGTACCTATGGGGTGGACTGATTTGAAGTGCTCTTTTAGACGTTTGCTATAGGATAAGGGACGCTTTGAGACGAAACGAGAATCAATTCGCCAGGTAGTTTCTGTAGGATAGCATCCTAGATCTGCCTTTATAGTGGTTCTCGACGCAAATACGACGTCTGGGAGCCGTTCAGACCAATCCGAGTTCGAAAATGCTATTTATCCTATATTTCAGCTATCGATAAGACATTCAAGCAGGCCGTTCGGGGCGGGATGGTAGGCCACTGCTCGCAAGTGGGTGGAACCGAGGATATGGCTCAATAGGCGAAACGGAGTGAAAGTGAATGCCGGTCCTCTGTCTGTATTGATGATTGTTGGAACACCGAATAGATGGTGAAACGGCAATCGGCCATCTCTTAAATCGAATGGGTTTGACTGCGGATTTGCCTTTTCAACCTACTATTCAGGGAGAGCTACCAATTCCCTCGGGAAAGTACAATGTCATAGACACTAACCCTAGGCTCCAGAGTGCGCTGGGTAAATTTTGACGGGTAACTTGGGACAGAGAGCACAACTGAGGGAATACAACTCACCGGCAAACTGAGGAGATTCTACACAGAGTTCGCAGATCGAAGAAGTCGAAGATTTTGCGTCGGATGATGTACTGAAAGGGGATGCTGTATTAGGGTGAGGAAGACAATCCTACCGGAAGTCGAGAGAAGTGGTTACGCGTGGAGTTGAGGTGATTGTCACAACCAATAGCGACCTGTCGCTGCTGCATTAGGGTGGGGGAGGAGGTGAGACGGGAGGGGAAGTGTTCCAGCGCCATGGAGATGGGGCAAATGGCGGAGTTCTGAATGTTTGCAATGTCCACTGAGGAGCGTGGTAGAGCTAGGAGTTGGGCAGGACAGTCGTCGATTTCATCGACATAGGGACCCTGTGGAACCACATCAGCCTATTAGAGGGGTGGCTTACGTTTGCGATTGGCGAGTAACTGCTCGTAATCAGACGACGTTCGTTGTTTTGCTCCTCCAGGTAGGAGATGTACCACTCGAGCTTTTTGCGTGACACAACACCATAATCGCTTTGGTTGTGT
>JAUOZQ010000215.1:0-73946 GCA_030710315.1 Anomotaenia brevis
ATAAGTAGCTCAATGGCTTCATAAAATGTATTATTCCAAATCATGCAAATGCGGAAGGAATGTCAATGTCGAAACACGATACGACCAAAATAACCACTTAAGAAATTGTGTAAACAGCAGATTTCCTTATATTCAAATGCTCACAGGTCAATTCTTTTTAATCGTGATTGCGCTACTGATTCTTGCTTTACTCGCAATCAGCCCTTGCAAATGAATATTACGCAAGAATGAAGTCCACTTGTTATTTTCTATTCATCAGTTGAGAGACCTGTGCAAAAGCATTTCGAAATGGAGGCCACACGAGCCATTAAAATTGCTCAAGGAATGAGATAATAAATCAACGAGGTGTCAACTCAAGAATCCCCAGCGTTTTATGGGATAAAAGTGCTCAGGACTCAATTTTGAAGAATTGCAATTCACTTGCACCATTAATGTAACTGAGACAGATAGCACCACGGTATGTTCGAATGTAAATTCTCATTTGAGATTTAGTTAGCTTTAGAACTGGACGGCTAGTATTACTCGGGAAGCGCAAATGATTTTGGTTTTTCTTTGCAGGGTAATTTTTTTGGACGAAACCGTCGAATTCAACTGAAATATACAATGGCGAAGTCACCATCGTTTCACCAAATTCCATGTACAAAACTGCCAGTGATTAAATGCAAGCCCTGAGGGAGATCTTGATAAATTACAAAAGCAGTTGCATAAATAAGTGTTGTTGAGTCGGTGGCTGGTTTGGTGATCTTGTGTTCCCTCAGTATTTAATGATTCTTCGTTTTACCCTAAATATTCTTACGACACCAATCGGTGAGACGCTCAGTATTGTGGAATTTTCATTAGTTTTCACATTCAATGAATCAAAAGTTATCATCAGCAGATAAGCTGATAATCCACAACATAAATTTAATTTCTGTTAGTTGAATGTGTAGGACCAACCAAATGCAGTGAGACAAATGTGACAAACAAGAACTCAGGTTCTGCAATCAAACCTGTAAAATGCTTAGCCTTCCCTAAGGATGTTAGCTACAATATGATCCTGCTTTATTGTCTAATCATGTAACTGGTGAATTGCAACATGTGTGTTCTATGCATAGCAAAATGGAAACATTTACTCATGACCTGATAACTTTTTCTCAGCCAGGTCTTGAGCCAAGCTAATCATGAGATTAATTCCCACTATTTGTAAGAGGTTAAAATTCTCAATGAGGGATTGATAAGTGAATGCGTTATGCCACACAATTAAATGGAAAAAAAGGTAAAAAGCATTAGACCTGGGATCGTAAATAGAGGATTCTTGTTTAAAAAGCACCAACCTTTCCAAACGAAAAGTTAATTTCAGTAGCTAATTAGATATCAGACTATAGACATTCCATCAAAATATAGATTTGCATTTGTTTCTTGGGAGTAACAACAGGCAAAAGTTAAAACTCCTGTCATTTACATTGCTTCAACACTATCCTGTATAAAGACACACCTTTAACTCTGTCCAACGCCAAATTGGCACCTGACCTATTCAATTCCAGTACAACTTCTATGCGTAGATTCATTAGCGTGAGAAATAGCGCATTCAGGCTTTGTCAGGCCCCAATAGCCTTGTTCTTAGTTCTGTCAAATGCACGGGCGAAATGAGACTCCTAATCCGTACTGGCGATAAAGTTACAATAGCTAAACATTGAGTGTGGATGATCGTCGGCGTGATTGGAAGGGATTCCCCAATCACTCCGACGTGATGTCAACTTATCTTAATGTAATTATATTCGAAAATTGATATACACATAGCAGTAATAGCAATTGTAAGAGCTAGTTTGAAACTATGATATAGTAAAACTGATCTTTTTCATGGTTAACTGGAAGTAAATGTTGCACACTTAGCTTCAAGCCAAATTTTACGGTTCGTTACTATTTAAAACGTTTTCTTATAAGCTCCGTTATCTTAAAAGTGCATACATTTCCCAATGATTTAGCTAAATTATTAGAGCTTTTAAAGAGAAGTATTTGAGAGCCAGTATCGATGAATTCAGCTTGCTTTGACGCTTCAACCAAGTTCATCGTTAAGTCTAAATCCTTTGCCTGTCTGTAGCGGAAAAAAGGGAACGCAAAATTGAATACTGTGAGTTTTGAGAGGCAGTGAATATGGATTGCTTTAAGATCATAAACTTCTTTGTATTTTTGTCAAAATCAAAGCTAGAAATACACTAAGATTACTCTTTTATCGGAAGGATGGTAGAGCAATCTTAACTTTTGTTCTAAAAATCAAGATTTTAACTTCCGGAAAATGGATGCACAACATCATTTTCAGTTTCCCAGGCAGCCAAATCAAGAGAAGGATAATGTTCTTGTGAACATTTTTTTCCAAATATTGGTCAAGGACACAATAACTATGAATTTCCATCACATTTTTAAAATGTTTATTTAATATCTCAAGCTTTTTCCGATTAAGCATACTTTAGAAATGAGTCAAATTAACTATTACACTGAGTGATCAATTCATGCTACTGGATGTAATTTCAGTAAATTGTAAAACAGCATCAATGTTACTAAACATTTGTTTAGTGAAAGCTTTTTCCGACTTAAAGTAACATAATTTCGTCCTAAATAAGATTTGTATATATAAAATTAGCTTGAATTTCTATTTTTTAAATGTTAGGTTTTGATACAAATATATAGATGAAGAAAATCAGCATTGGAATCGACTGATCTGGTGCGATAGAATGTATTCGGGGTCGATAACAGTAACAAAAGGCACTTGAATTTTCAGTTCCGGTATTTGACTTACGAAAAACAATTTAGGCTTTGCAATGTATCGAAACATGTAGTAGTAATGGAAATCTCTTCGAAAAAACCTGTTATGCCATATGCACATCAAAGCAGATTTATCCCAAATAATTTTTTGAAAGCAACTGAGTTTTCCATGCTCAGCAAAGTCTTTGCAGGCTAAAATGAGATTGAAACACAGTTTTCATAATTCAAGCTCAGTTATTCCAAACGAAACGCATAGTGATTACTGAAAGTCCAAAAGCCTTGAACAAACAATATTCCCACTTGTTGCCTTCACAGCTAAAGAGCAGCAGGAGTAAGGTTTTAATTAATTTTCCGGTCTTAATGAGTATTTACAGTATTGATAGACTTAAGCCTGATGAATATTTCCTGTATAATCCTTATTGATTTTATGAAGCTGTGAATGTGTTATGCCTAAATCCTGTGGGTTAATGAAGAGAGAAATGTATCATATGGAAAGAAATTTTCAGGATTACTGCTAGTTATGAAATATCAGGCACATGCAAACCCCCTTATGTGACCTCTGGGGCTGAACGTGACCTCCTCATTGGAATCGTGCAACTGATCAGGTGAGCATGAGACCATGGAAAACACTACAGATTCAAATCCCAGTTCCCTCGGAAGAATGTGTAACACAATTAGAAAATTAGAATGTTCTGTCGGATGTGAGCCTTGAAAATAAATTGTCGCAAAGTTAATAGTTGAAAATATCCATTTTGTGGAAAAGTATTTCCTTTAATTTGCTAGAGTTGCGTGGCTTGCTTCTTGAAGATATAGTAGTAGCTTGAGAACATCAAATGAGTCAAACAAGCGTTTTTGAATTTGCTGTGAAGGTGGCAGTGTCATACGCGAGAGGTGCCTTTTAATAAAATTTAAAAATGATATTCCTTTAGGCATAACTGGAAAAGATGTGCTGCAGTTTCTTTGCTGCCCAAGTATCCATGAAACACCTGGGTCCAATGTTATGTCGTTGCACCTCGTTTGGCAAGATGAAAATATAATTTAATACACTTTAAAATAAAAGATATATGACGATGGTTTGTGCACTGGAAAAAAGAATTTTTGCTTTCAAGCTCAAATAAATTTTGACAGACCTGAAATATACATCACCACGAAGGAATAAAACATGGCCTACGAAAGATATCCCTAATCCTCCAATCAGCTGTCGCGTATGCCCTCTATTATCTGTATTCAGTGCTCCTTTCGTGCTGAGCCCGGATAGGTGCCTATTTCGTTGGAATAGTGAAACTAACGTTGTGAGGATAAAGGAATGTGGGAACGATGCAGAAGTCTAGTTACTAAATCCGAGGTATCCTATGGATAAATCGATCAGAGAATCCCTATAAAAATTGCAAATACAGGGGCCTCACAAATCTTATTCTTGAAACCACCCAGTTATCGTTATTTTTCATTTAAAACACTAAACCATGGAAAAATTGATTCACTTATGTGCATTCGTGGTCATTTGGCTTATATCTAATTAGGCAGCATAATCACAACCAAATGCAAGTCCGTCAGATGGGGTCATAGCGACTTGAAGAATGAACTCGTAGAGCATTGAAAATCATTGCAAGACGTAAACTACGTCGAGAACTCCTTTAAACAAGGAGATCTGCGACATCCTTCTAGAAGCGGGACCTCATAAAGGTGAATTCTATTCACCTGAAGTTTATTGATTTTACATTATAATCAGTTTCTTATATTCATGTGTTCTATACAGCTTCACAGATAAAATGCAATGCTAGAGAAACGAAAGAAGCTACTAGATTAGCTGGGCGAAATGAGTTTCAACATTCATGCTGAAATTAATATGAAGGAGCCATGTAAAATGGGATCATTTGTGATTAACTTTATCAGTGAAAGGTGTTTTCATTATTTAAATTTTTGAGTTTGGCAAATTGGTGGTCTGGTTGATATTCCAGCATTATTTTAAAACGCATGTAATATGCAGGTATTGGATAACAAAACGCATTTGCTCTAAAAATTAATATTGTATTTATCTCATTTCAATATATCTTTATGAGAGCAAGAAACAACTCTGAAAATTACATTTTAAGGGATTTTAACAATGGTCTGCAAGACATCAGTCTCATCTGAATTTGTGTACATTTAAGCCATGCAAAAGATGAAAATATATTTGTTAACTCAAATAAGTTCTATCAGCAGAGGCAAACAAATGATTCAAGAAAAGAGACCAAAACAATCCCACATGGCTTTAGGTTACTCCGCAGGTTTCATTGAATAATTCAATTTTCCATTAGCTAGTTTGCATCTGAATTGAGCAGTAAATTTTAGACATGCATTCCTTTAGCCTAAGCGCATATATACCCCTCATACTTACCAGTTTTCAGTAAGTGAATTGAAGAAGTGATTTGAAATGTCTCTGGTGATCATAGTTTTACTTGCCATCGTGTTCCATGGAATCAGTAAGTTAATTATATCCACTTGATTATTGCTTTCAAACTCCTTCCAAGGGGCAGAAGATGAAAAAGCCAGCATTATAAAACTAGTTGAAGAAGGTGTAGTTCGCATTTTCTCCCAAAGGACGAAGGTTGAGGGGAATAGTTCTGTCGAAGTCTGGACTCATCCAAAACCGGAAACAAGAATTTACTCGTCATGTGAGGCCACTGAAATAGATAAAGTCTACACTTGCAACGTCACCATGCATGATCTGCTTATTGATTATGTTCATTTGGAGGTAAAACTCTCGAACGACTTTTTATCCATATTCATATTTGTTAGACAAGTGTTAAAGAATCCGCGTATGCTGGAAGTTTTTCCACGAGAGCCTGGTTTGGTTGGATGGATTTGAAAAACGTACTACCCGTTGAAGGCAACGCTGGAAATCTCAGTGACTTGACTCCATTGAGATGCTTCGGCACCTCCAAATGAACATCCTTAAAGCCGTCTGTGCAAGAGTTTTCCCATGTTAATGGAGATTTTTGAAGAAATAAAGTACAATGCTCTTTTGACAGATATTGTTATTAATGCAATTCGAAGAACTGCGTGATTGCTTCATTTGTGTTTATACAGTCGGAGCAGATGTGTGAATAATTTTAGATAGAAGGGATTACATAGGCAAAGTTTGAGCAGTAAATCGTTGTCTGGACTGACGACCCTTGCCTCAATAAATGATATTCCACCCTTGGACGTTCTTTCAATAAAGCGTATAAGGTCTAAAAGAATTTTGAAACTAATTTTTTTGCATCACCTTCATTATCTTCTTGCTTTTACAATTTGAATTTCTAAAAGTGAAAATGATTACTTAGATAGTATTTCTGTAACATTGGAAATGCAAAACCTTTAGCATAAAATTCAAAAGCATTGCGATTAAGAAGTATTTATTAAGCTGAAGTACCAGTGATAGTTCTAACTTACAATTTAGTACAAAACAAACAGTAATTGTTGGTTTTGTGAAACATAACTGCACTTGAATAATTCTTTCTTAAGGACTAACGGGTACGCCTGGTCAGCATGAATAGGACATTATTTATATATATATATATGTTCTGTGCGATTTTCGAACAAATGAAACAAAAGACCAAATGCTGCCTTTAATTAGGTTTTCTCTCATTCCCTTATTCTAATTTTTGGCTTGCAAATACATTAGCTACTGGTAAATATTTTGGTTATGATCAAAAATGTCATGTTTAACTTCTCCCTAGATCTCGCACATGAATTTATTATTCATAGGCGACAAATATGCTGTGCCAATAAACCGTATATTCGTTTGAAAAATATTATTGTAACTTGAGGCGTAAGTGTGAAACATATCAAAAGTATTTAATTGAAAAAAAACACTCCGTGGCTTGATTAAATCATGTTGAGTTTGCCTGTGTGATAAGCAATGTTGAAGTCAGTTTTCATTAACTAATCAAATTGAATTTCATCTCGGTTTAGTGGTTTCAGTGTAATTTCCTATTTCTCTAGGACGTTTGATCATGTAATTCTGGATATGAGTGGTTCAAGCCCAAAACTTCTAAAGCATCCCAAGGCTTATATAAGTTCAACTGCAGCCATTCTATTCATCTACTGCCTTTTTGTTCAATGGAAGCTTCTCTCGAATTTGCTTTTTTATCTTTCCTAAGGTGCTTCACAAAACACGTATATACTTAGTTTTATAATGACTTAAACACTGTTAAAGGCACTAAAAATGCAACCTAATGTTTATGACTTGGTAAAAGTGCAATAGACCATATTTGAATGACGGAATTTCAAAGCTTAAACATTTGTGTATATCGATAACTGACGTCTTTCACTAAGCCCCTCGGCATCAAAATCTTCTCCTTATTCTGCTTCAACCTTCAAAATCGAATCAGTTAAACAAATCTATCCTGCTGTATCTAAAAGTGTTAAACAAAATTAGCTGCTAAATGTAGTCTTTTATGGTGACTTGCAAGAATGATGGTCCCGACCAGCAAACTGAAAAATCGTTGCCATAGCTAATTTTAACAATATATAGGCTACTCGGTCATGTCTAAATTATCTTAGTTGCACTGAAACAGTTTAAAGGTGGATTGGAATGGTCATGTTGAGCCCCACTATTTCGTAGGCTTGTTCCTTAGCAGTGCCTTCATGTCCATGTGTGTGACATCTGAATAATTATAGTTGGACCTACTTGTAATGACCAAAACCATTTAGTTTTGAGATATTTTTCACAACACATGAATACAGGTTATCGAGTATCCCAAATAATAATTATATTAACTTAGTGGATTCGTCCTACCAGCAGAGAAAGACGCCAAATCAGACCAGAGTCAAAGCGAGTACTCTGAGTAGCATAAGTCACGATTTCTGATTAGCCGATAAGTTACCTTACTGTCATTACCTCGGTGACTATATTAGTGGAGGTAAAGGCAGAGGCAACAAGAATGGCCATTGATATCCACTACAAGCTACGGATTAATGCCTATATGACTCATTCCGCCGTGCATCCACTTCGTACCTGCGTGTCCTTACACGTCTACTGAGACAATTTTCAAACCCACACAAGGAAGGGAACATACCCGAAACACAGAGCACATTCCTCCCATCAAGGGGTTGAAGAAATAGTCTTCTGATCACACGAAAATCAAAGGTGTGCAAGGGTCTATCAATAGCTTAAAAGTGCTTTATTACGTGTCTAGCCAGTGACAATGAATGTGGGTCAATATATCCATACAGCTTCTAAGGTCCTGTATAATAACTTTGTTATTACGTTGCATTCGACTCAAATGGCGTAATAATGATAATGATAATGGAATAAGCTGTACCTTGCCAACAAGAGACTGCGAACGTCAATCCTTGAGACTATGAGGTCACCTAGATCCCTTCTATCCCATTGTTTTGAAAAATCAGTCCCAACTGAGGTGTTACAGGAATGGAGGGGTTTATACTAATGTTGAATGACTACTACTACGTACATCAATTAACCATTTCCTCGTACTTGCAGTGTTATGAAAATGCTTGTCATCCGACGAATACAAAAGGAGTCGGTTTGACTCTAACATGGAGTTAAATGTTCACCGTCTGCGCAAGTTGTCTTCATTATAAAGATGTACTAAGTGACAATCCCTCGAGCTATGCAGGCGTAACTAACCAGCTACTTGAGTGTTTCTTGTGTCCACACAAAGCTGCACACAGACTGTGCGCACGCTGCGGCATGGCGGCCTTTTCAACCCAAATGACTCATCTCTTTCGTCTGCCAGTAGGCCTTTGTCATCTTGCCTCGTAAATATGGGACACGTTTGAACTCTAGCGGATGCTGAGCGGTGGGTAAGCACAGGTATACTGGATTTCCGGCGCTCGCTGAGTCACAAGCATGCCAATAAATCTAACTCTCGGTGGTCTAGTCTAATCATTAGACCTGTGTTCTCCATAACTGGCCATTTTTCAATAAATCCCTATAAGGTACAGAGGTTGTGGTGACCAGGAGATTATTGTATCGTCAACCAGCAACAAACCCAGCCTGTCGCATCTAGACAGCGCGCGTGCATTTACCCGATTCATACATAAGACTAAGTGTGTAAGTGTGTAAGACTGAACACACCTACGCCACACTTGGACACACGTTGCTAAAAAACACTTTTGTATAGACGTCTCATCTTCCTTCTGATATCACGACTACTAATATTATGCAACGTAGCTGATCAATTTAAGAAGCGGAGCACAGAACAGCTACTGGCTGCAAGATAATTATAAAGTGAGAAGATTCACCACGACTATTAAAAAGTCCATGCCGTTGACTTATTCTAGCATTAACTAATTGTCTCTGCTTATATGCCTTTAAGAAAATAAGGGAATATATTTCCCACTTAATAGTTTGCTTAGCTCAGATTTTCTAGACAATTTTTAGTAGCCCTGTCAAAGTCTGTAACAATTAATCTAGTATTGCTTTACTGGGCCATGCCTATAAGAGGACGCTTGGAGAGTCGTGAGTTTAGGTTTTCTGATGGATTATCTTTAGAAACAAATACCTCCCAAAACCCGCTATCGACGACGTGTCCGAATACCCTTGCTATTGTTCGTTGATGTTTCCAGGACCAAAACGGAAACTGGATTATTTGTCTAAATAAAGACTTCTAAAAAGCACAGCTGAAAGGTTGCAATTAAATTCTCGAGAAGATGGATTTACAACCCCTCTTAAGATAGCCCCACTACCAGAAGAAGAAGAGGAAGCATATGTACTCGACCGTCTATTGCTAGTGTGTGATGATATGCGTTTATTAAAAGGGTGTGTACTAGAACGTTGGCTAGAAGAAATGAGGTAAATCCATTGAAAGACGACAATTTCTTCGATTAAAATAGCAAGTAATTCAGTGTCTTCGAGAATGTTAATTATTCAAGTCATTTAATTACAAAAAAACCGAGAACAAAGGTACACATGTTTGCAAATTCTCAATTATTCTTTGCGTTGGTGATAATACAGTTTTTGCTAAAGCACTGTTGATTGAGCTAGCAATTCACAGTTTACTTCTGTTTCTTCTCGTAAAAAAAGTTTATATAACATGTATTCAGAGTATTTGTCATCTGTAACGGATAATGTATCAGGAAGAAGTGTGCGAATGTGTGTGTAGGTGTACTGGGATTCGGTTGACTTGATTTACAAGTAAACAAATAGGCAAATTAGATTTAGGTGAATGTGCTCATGCCAAGAGGGGGTTCAGGAAGTGCGATGTCACTGTCACGTCACCACAATACTCCCCTTAGAGCTTTTGGTAGGATCTGAGATGCAGAAACTCTTAATAAACACTCACTGTAAAAAAAGGATTTCACTGTGGAAATCAAGGTTACAGTAAGTCAACAGCTTTTGCGAGAGACTTGATTTGTCAAAAGTGTACTTTATTGAGTCATAGGCGTTATGGTGCCTTTGAGTTGCAATTACGCAGAAGGGGTGGGAAATACAGTTAAAAAGCTGATAGCTTCAAATGTGGGGCAATGTTTGATCAAGTGAGTAAGTGCTTACATTTGTGAATTCAACCGAGTAATGGGAAACCCTCCTGTGGTGTGACTGCGGTAGGAAAGGTTTCCACCCAACTCGTCGGTCGAAATATCACAGCGGACAAGGGATCAGAGATGAAGAGCTAGTCGGATGATGAATTAAAATGGTAGATAATGGGCTTATGCTGGATGCAATCAGTGAAATATGGAAGACATCGTTGACATAGATGACTATTTGGAAAATAAATATGCTCTCAGAAAAAAAAGAAGAATATGTTTTAATAGACTGTAGAGATTTCGTAGCTGTCAAGTTAATTAGTATAATATTGAAGGTTGAGTGATGACTTAGGCATTTGCTGCATCATAAGATAATAGGAAGACTTTATTTGACAAATACAGACGAATCAATGGTCATTACACGACAGTTGACCAATGGCTCAAAGACGAAGCTTTCGCCTTATGCTTCCAAATACGCGTCTACTAGACTCACTTTCAAAGGCGTTGCTATCAAAGTACCAAGTCATTGTGTATATTTCTCTGACAAATCGCCTTTAACTTTAGAATGATATGGAAATAGACCTTGATTAAAAAATGATATAATTTTTCAATCGATTCTCAAATTTAAGCTACAAACTACTTAAATAATAGTGTCGACTTTAGATGCTATCTTCGCTTGACTCTACGCAACTAATTATTAGTAGCATTGTTTAATTGTTCTTTTTAAATAACCAGTTGATGAAGCAATAATTTGCTTATCATAAATAGACAGTTTGTGAATGAACAGTCATACTTGTTTTCGGCCCAAGGTCATGGAAATAAAGGGGCAGATCATCGAAGCACCAGGTCATCCAATGTCCGGGTCACCAGGTGTAGGCCCGAGTGGCCTATAAAATACCAGTAAGGTTTCTTGTCCTTTTTTAGCAGTATATTTGTCCTTTCTTAGTAGTATGTATGCTAGAAGTGCGTAACTCGGACCTACGTTTAGACGTCCATTTTACCACATTTTTAAGAGTAAGCAAAAATCCCCCAATAGGCGAATCACATCCAGCCACCAATTAGGGCCAAATCGTACATCTGTATAAAATCATTTAGAAAAAATCTTACTCTACTCTTCCATAAGTTAAAAAAGTTTGAATTGTGTAAAACGTTTTGTACAACAGTCAAATTATCTTACCTGGTACATCGCTGACTATATGATTATATAACTCAATAAGATTTACGATAATATGAACAGGTGTATTATATTTTTATTTACAGAAGCAATGTAAAGATATAAGCTCAAAATGTATGAGTAGCAAAGCGTAGTTTTCTGCGAACTGTTCTGCAACATACCATTGAATTTGCATCAAAAATTCGAGGCGATCAGTGGTATTGTCAGTATTCTTTAAGAATCCTAAAAGTATCTTTTTCTCAAATTCTGAGTGTAAAAAATACAGACGAGCCCATTAAGCAACATTTCATTAAGACAGGCTAATTAAATGTGAGGACTTGTGTAAAAATAGGCATTGATTAATGCAAAAAACAGTAGCTTTTATCTCACATTCTATCAGTTATCAGCTAAGTGGAGCAAATATGTAATGTAACATAACTTGAATTTGCGCAAATTGTCTGCTACATCCCAATATAGGCACTGCAATATAATTGGGACTAAGTAATTTTGTTGACACTTAATTTGATAATTTGGATATCAAAAATTAATTTTTTCTAGTCTTGCAATAACAGCATAAGGCTTCATTAAACAGCATTTATTTTGAGAAGTATTCTGAATGTGAATTGCAATTCTTTGAGATGGGAGGAGGCTTAATACTAGGCACCATTTAGTCAGGAAAGAAGTATGTTGAGTTGTAGCAGATGTTGAATTTTGGGGTTAAATAAGAGTACAACTCGTAGCTAGCTAGGGTCTAAATGCTCCTCATTTTGAAAAATAATTTGGTTGTTGATGCTTATGTAAGATGTTCCACAATATTTCACTTACGTTTTTTCGCTTCGTTTGATTTTCAAGGACTATGATGGGACATCTTGGTATATTGGAGGGTACTATGAGTAGTAGCGAAAGACTTCATTAAATGCATACATCCTGAAGAAAGTTTCATTTGATGAAAAACTAAGCTATCAGTTCGAAGCTCCTCTTCAACTTCTAAGGAATACTTTTTCGAAAAAAGAACGAAAACACAAGCAGAAGGACAGTGTAAATGTTTATGTAAACGCAGTTTGGTTCAGATTTTGTAGAAATGAGGGATATTTTTTCAGCAGTGCCCATATTTTATTCCTGTTTTTATTGCTCAAACGAATAATTATTTAGAAATATATTCTTCTCCTCTATAATGTGAGTTTTCTACTATCCATTTTCTACTTCAACATCTATCTTATTGCATTTTGGGTTTAATACATATATCAAATCATATATTTGCGCATATATTCGGTACCGCCGGAAAAAGTAGAGTGTATTATATTTCCTCTTCTTTAATATATGAAACAGCAATTTCTTAAAAAAACCGTTTTTATTTAGCATCAGGAAACGCAATATATATTGGTGGATATTAAGACTTGATTTTCTATTAGAGTGACAGCGTTTGTTCATATATACTTGTATGCTAGTTTTCTAAAAGTAAGTTAAAAATTATATATACCAGATTCAAATAGCATCGGCTGGAGTTTCTATAAATATTTTTAAACAATATGAATGGCTACTTGAATAAAAATTCGAGGTTTATCCAGGATACCGCCATGATGTTCCGAGGTGGACTTCATGGAGACAAATACGACGGATCCGATTAGGACTCCAAAAAGCTCTATATAAGCTACACTGAGTCCCTTTCTTAATAAATCCATGACCACTTTTATTCGCTGCACAGAGGAATGATTAAAATGAGGAGAGTTAGACCAGTCAGTTATAGTAAGATGACACCCCATGTGTTCTATACTATTTGTTATATTTTAAAACTATACTAAAAGTATAGTTTATAAATGCATTTTTTGCCGAGGAACCTTTAGGAAAAAAATATTCTCTAGCGAAGCGAAGTAGGGTCGTGATTCATAGGGTCTATGCCCAATTCCACACAGCAAGTAGTAAATCACAAACGATGCAAGAACTACTTCCTAGTTAGTTTCGAGTATTACCTATTTTCTAAATATAAAAATACCTAATATAAACCAATTCTGAATTCAAATATATAGTCAAAATCAGTTATTTATTGTTGGTTTTAAGAAATTTTATTATTTTGCTTGATCAGCGAAACCTTGGAAATTTTATTTTAACGATGTCAGAAAATTAGTTTATACCTTCGAAAGAGTGAGTAAATACGATCTTAATTTAGATATCATCTAAGCAGCTGCCCATATGAATGTTAAGACATCTTTCACGGTTTAACTTTTGTTAAGCTGTGAAATCAAATAACATACAACTAGATTGTATTTCGCCAATAAGAGCTGAAAAGCAAGCTGATTAATAAATACGAATTTTGTATTTAAGGAACTTTTTGCATCTTCATAATCCAGATTCAAATTTTTGAACTCCTGGTCACTGGATCCCGTTGGGGCTGCATAACGTACCTCAATTTTAGACGATATACATTATCGTTGGAGCCTTACACAACATTTTTTGAGAAGCTATTGTCTATCGTTTTTACTTTGAGGAAAAAATATTTAATTGCCACATAACGGTATCGAGTCTGATATTTTTGTGATTTAGAAAACACGAACATCTTCCCTCAGATGTTTCTGCCATTTATAATAACATAAACGCCAATTCTTTATTTTCCTTAAACTGAGAGGAAGTCGCTTTTGCCCTGCACCGTTGAACTCTACTTCTTCTTAAGATAACTTCCCACTTTGGATAGTGTCAGCAAGCCTTATCGTGAATAGACTAAAATGACGTAGCTGTTGAGACTGGCTCATTTCTTGGTTCATGTGGATAAGCAATGCCACGGAGAGAGGAGTTAAAGTCAAAACAGAGAAAACTTGAAAAATACGGGAGATCGTAAATTTAACGATTATTTTTTGATGCATTCCAGGAGGAATTATTAAGGATAGGAAACTGGGCTCTCCCAAAGCATCCCTTGCACAATGTGTAATCGTAATTGTGTTGGCTAAGGAGGTGAGTAGGCGCGTGAACAGCTGAGATGCATGCCAGGCTTGGTATTTTTCAGGGCACTTGGTCGTTAAAAGACTATCATCATGATTTTGAAGTTTGGTTTAATTTTGGACCAGTAAAAAGCCAAATGCTGTCAGTCAGTACGAGAAGAAGCTTGCTCGTTTAGGGATGTTAGAATCGGCTAGGTGCATTGTCCTATTCACAGATTTGAATTTTTAACTCACTTAACTGGATAATAATGACCATGGTGCTTGGATGCCAAGAAGTATCTTCATCGAACACGATCTAGAGATAATACATGACATTTAAACAAGTTTCGTAGTGTAGAAAAGACAACCATCTTAAAGCTATTCTAAATCCCAGCATTATCATTGTCATTGTCTTTGATGTCACTTTTGATCCACTCAAATAACAATCAACCAAAATATTGCATATTAAGTATTGAATGTTTCACAGTTTTGGCTTTGAAAGCTTATGTTCGCAAGTCACTAAGAGAATGAAAATTAAATTTGTTTCAAGCATTGACCAGTCAATAGACACTTGCTCTATTAGTTTTACTCCCAATGATGCACCGAGGGAAAGTGAACCACAATTGACCCACATCTCATATCTTGGAAACCTTAACTTGCCAATACATTTTGACAATGAACCTTTACAATACAGAGTGTGTTTGACAACAATGTAATTCGTTTTAAAATTGAACATTTTCTATCCATTTAGCTTACTTTTGCGAATAATTCTTATTGCACTACTGAATTTCATTACCACTTGTTGTTGGTAGCCAAGACTAATCTGAAAATGGGTGGGATGCAATTGAACAGCTACTTAGACTGCGGCTATATAATCGTGAAAATCTTGAAATAGTATTTTTATGATACATGATTTTATTCTAATTGGACATAGTGAATCAATTTTCCAGACCCTTGCTATGGGCCAACTTAGGAGCCTAGACAAGTTTCCTAAGTGGCATTATTTGTGATTATTAATGCAAACATAATTAACAATATTAACTTCGAACTTTATAAATTCAGGGTTGAGTTATGCAATAAAGCTCAGGCAAATAACTACAAATATATTCTGTATTCATTGCATTACCAATAGGTATGAAGAGCCAGCAAAAGCAAACAACCAGGCCTTATTATCAGGATCATCAAACTAAAGGCCCATGAAATTGAACATTGTGTCGAACAACTCAACCCTAAAGACACATTTCTACTTGCAAAAATCCAATCCACGTTATTTACTTCTGTTTAAGCAGTAGAATGCGTTTTAAATGAGCCTTAATGGGGACAAATATGAGCTAAATCATTTCAGGTACTTAGAATGGTACTAAAGTTGTTTTATAAAGCAAGCACCACACTGACAGTTAATCCTTCCTGAGAGTGTGGAGCTCCACTCAAACAAATGACTGGATAAATCCGAATACATCTCACCGACTTATGTCTCACTCTTTTCTTTCGATCCTCGTTTTATTGACGAAAACAACTTCAATATATTATAGAATCCTCGCGTTTATAAGAATAGCTGGTTCTTGTGTAATGAGTTTGTGTAAATGCAGAAGACGTGGGAATGTGAGCTTTAGCAAACCAAATTCGTGTTCGGCACATATCATATCGATTGTCTATTATGAAAGTGCTGATACATTGCTTTTGATGCAGGTATCTTTGTTTCTGTTAGCACTGCGAAAAGAAGTGTTGTGCTATTTATTTTAAATAGTCCCTTTCAAACTCTTTAGATTTGGGTTTTCCTTAGAAGCAGATAAAAGATATTAGCCAGAAGAAGCGAGGATCTTATTTGGGTCGTATTTGGCGTAGAAAAACCTGTTCAAGATATCCAATTATTAAATTCTGTTTTTTTATGCGTATCAAATACAAAAGCTTTCCTATTAAATGCACAGCTCAGGAATGGGAAAATTGTTCATAGAGATGAAAATGGTGATTTAAACTTTGCGCGATTTCGATTGAAAAATTTACAAGGGCTCCTATTATTTTCCCTTTAGTTCATAAAACGTAAATGAATTCACCTGATTCCTCCTTCATACTCACCATTGCGTGCGCTGAACAGATTAGAAAACCAGGTACTGGGAGCTTAACGAACTCACACCCAAACCTGCTGCAAAGTATGCTCACATTGCAGCAAATTCTAGAAAAACAGATCAACTTCTCTGCTCCGTTGCTCAAAAAGTCTGTTGACAGTCTGAATTTCTACAGTGAAAGACTTTCGACGTCGGAGAAGCCTCAACCAGTCCAATTTTTGTTTTGCTCAGTTAATCTTAATGCGTAATCTGAAAAGGTTATGTTAAAGAAGCGATTAATTTAATTTCCTTAGGTACTATCAAAATTTAATAGAAATTTTTTTTCTACACTGAAGCAGGTATTGCGGTTTAAGATAGATACTGATCAGAATGCCGACCTTTACTTAATATGCCAAATATAATGTGCAATTCCAATGAAATGAAGATCTAATGGCACAAGTTAATGGTTGCACATATGGCACTAGTGCTTGTTCACATCTCCTCCCCAAAAAAGTATTACATTTTTTTAAAATTATATCATCTTTTAAAAATGATGCATAGCACAGAAGAAATGTGTTACAAATTGCAAACATGCATTTACCTGGCAAACCACGTGATATATCAATCCATAAATCGACCCAAATGGAAAGCTTCGTAACTGCGAAAGCTTATTGAACACAGTACACAAGGTCATATAAATAACTTAAACAAATGTACGTATTATGCAGTTATCAACGGAAAGGGGAATATAATATAATTAGTAATAACAACAAAGTTCGAAATATATTTTAATGTAGGAATAAAAATATCTTTTAATTATTTGAGAAATCAGTCATTTTTTTCTCTTCGACTTATCTAGAAGTGGTGCAGCCTAACGAGGAAGTTTCTAGAAGAGCGGAATGTCGGCTATTCCGGTGAAGCGATGTTACCCAGCCAGGTGTGATCTGCCCCTACGTCCCTACCAAGATCTCATATGACGACACATTTGTGTGACAGTACTGCGACTGCTATTGTTCTTTTGTACAACCCTAGCCAATGCACACTGCCCCACACACGAACTCAGCTCCTCCTTGTCAAATTGAAAGTATTTTTCCCCACTTATAAATTGGTCGAATTCTGATGACATGGGAGTGTTTCATACTACCGGGTTTTGGTCCTCCAAGAGGCCAAGAAAGCTGGTCATTCGTTCAGTAAAAGCGAGACACTGTTTGCGGAATTCAGTGGAGGTGGAGACTTCACCCTAATCGAAGATGAAGAAGACGTCGTCCAGTTGAGTTTGGTGATAAGCTTCTTGAAGAAGAAAAGGGCAGATACCAACTCAGGATTTGAGGTTGATTTCAAACTATTCAGTGGTAGGCATCCATTTTCCAGGTCTTTGACGATAGATGTGATGAACAGTTGTGCGGCTTGAACTAAGTTGCTACTTTGGGGAGCTGCTTGTCATCAAACTCAACTACATGTACGTTTCAATCCTCATCTTTATCTCCGCTTTCACTAAATTTCGCAATTCATCTTCTCCAAGGTCTCTCATTCTCGACCTTAGAAAATAACAGATAAACATCTTTCAGTTTAAAAAGAGCATTCCAGACAGTACTTTTGGGATGATCTGATAGTTGCAAATGTGATTAACCCACTTTATTGGTCCGACATGACATTCACTAATTCCAATTAAACAAGTCTCTATTCGATAAGTAGTAATCTTTCCATTCCACATCCTCTCAGCATAACCTTCCACAGGTGATTCTGTCAATTATCGATTTTCCAGTCAAGCTTCCGGAGTGACACCACTAATTATAAAGTCATTTGACTAATGTAAGACTATCATAATTGAACTACCGATCGATGATGTGTTTTGGTTATAGCTACGTGCAGCGTGAACAACGATATTTTAAGTCGCACGTATTTTAGTTTGTTGGCAATTCCTCACATTTCTTTCTCTTCTTAGTTAGTAATAACCGCATCCCTTTTCAAAATAACGCATTAACAGAACATTTTATTTATTTGCAATATTAAGCCATTGGTTAGGCCAATTTTCAGTTGTTGAAATTTGCCGGCTGTAAAAATTCCTCTAAAATGAGTTGGGTATTCCGTTCACAAGGCTTGCAATACATTAGAAAAGTTTTTATGGATTGCTTTGCAATTATCCGGGCCATCGCCACTACCCAGAGCATCATCGCAGTGACCCTAAGTGTGGTACATTTTCTCCAAGCATTTACCAGCACACATACAAAGATGGTGATTTTTAAATGTGTTCTGAAATGCGCTATCACGGAGTTTATTTTAAGCTCCATTTAACAGAGCCACACAGGAGCGGAGTTACTAGTGTTTGAGGTCTCAAAATGGCTGCTTTATCACCCTTGAGCTGATATTCTCAAAAATAAGATTCCTGATGACGCATGTTTCACAAACGGCGTTTTCGAGTTAAACTGAAGCACCCACAAACTCGCAGCTGAATTCCATGCAAGAATATAAAGGAGAACTTCGGACTAATATCACGTAAATCCTAGTTTCGATTAATTAAAACAAACAACCAAACGTAACATTTAATTGAAGATTCAATAATTAATTTAGGTGGATGCCTAGTTGCCCTACCTAAACTCATAAAATATTATGTGACTCAAATTATTCTTGGGTGGTACTGCCATGTTACCAGACTTTTAATTCTATTGTTGTGTGAAATATAAAAATGAATCAAGCTAAATAAATCAAAATATAAAAATAATGTTCAGCTCCATTAGACATTATAGAAGACTCTTTAAATTTCATTCCATTTCAAAAAGGCAAAATTTGCAGGAAGTCCATTCAACAGTCCTGGCTGGGCACTCATCATGTGTCCAAACTGCATAATACTATCATCTTCGTTGCAATATTTGAAGTGCCCTTTACTGAATGAACCATCGAACGCATGTCGTGCCTTTGCCTTTACCTCCTACCTACTTAATCCTTTCCACACTGCGTCTCGTACTTAAAAACTCCAATTAATCGCTTTATCCTTGATTTAGTTTTTAGAACTATCCCCCTATTTAGTCTAAACTGATATAATTGCCGACAATTATAGGGTGATAGTCATTCCGGAGACGATTGAGGCATACGACAAGTACCAGATTCAGACGAAGGTGAGCTGGTTCGTCATCCCCTTCTCTGCAGCTCTTAAGGGCGATGCCTCGGGTGTATTTCAAGCCGTCGTCTGTGTCTTCATTGCCCAACTCGCTCACTTCGACCTCACAGTCGGAACCTACGTTGTCACTGCGTACGTTCTATCTCCATCCCATCCCGAAAGCTGATAAGGTTGGATTCTGGGGAGCGAGCGAGATATTTAGGGAACAATGGTTAATCAAGATTCTAGAATTAAATATATAAGCGGTTTTAATCAACAAACCCGCTTGATGAACCTATGAAGCAAATATAACAAATTCCATTGATGGATTTGTTCTGTACTTCATCCTATTATTGTAGCTCAGACAATGAAATCGTTTTAAAGAGCTGGAAAATCTCTAGACGCACTATTCCAGTGACCCAGTGGAGTAACCTAGGGTCTTTGAAACGTGAAGTTGTTTTTTCGACTAATCATTGGTCTTTTTAACTTCGCTTTTCTAGCCTACTGACTGGATTCGCAACCCTGGCTATTCCGAATGTCCTCAGCTCAAGCATTATCATAATCATCACCGCACTGTCATCCGTCGGCATGTCAACAGCTGAGGTGAATACGTATTTTAAACAGCCATTATAGCAGGAACATGCAAACTCTATTGTTTGTCATACGTGTGATGGTGTTTCCATTACCTTTTAGACCGTGTGTCTATATATATATATTTATTTATTTGGGGTTTCATTTTCCGTAGGTATAGGCCATTTCGATTTCTTGCAATTTTTGATCCTGAGTTTTTTCATTTTCTCTCTCTCCAGGGACCGTTGTCGTTCGGGTTCAGTCGGTTATGGCCACCTCTTCACCGCAGATTCCACGGAAAACCGAGGGCAGAGACATGGACGGCGAAAAAGCCAACGACGTCCATTAAAACAATTGGCCTAAAGCAATCACCCCTCCCTTCCTATCTTATTGATCTTCCCCGCTCCCATAACTTTTTCAATACTATCAAATACCATTCAGGACTTGAATTTTGAATTTCTTCCATTTTGTGTTCTATCCGTTAGTAGGCCTGGAATTATAACTGTGATTGGTCGGACACTGTTGTCCTTTGAGAAATTTGAGTGGCTCAAAGAGTACTTGGAAAGGCTTATCCAGTTCCCATTGGCCAATCGTTTTAGTAACTTATTCCAACTCTTAAAAATGATCAAACTTAGAAGAACGTTGTTAGGGGTTGGTAGAGGCACTGAGTCGAGGTCAGAACTCACAGAATTTTTCTAGACGCCGAAGCATGTGACTTGGAAACGCCACTAAAAACACGACTTACTTGCTAGTGGGCTGCCAGTTAGACTGTCAGGTTCTTGTCATACGGGTGTTACGCAAAGGGATCTCTGAATCTGAACGGTTTGAGGTGTTTTGCTTGACAGACACACCCAGTGACATGCCTACTGTGATATTCTTAGGCCATTTGCTCTAAGGGAAAACATGCTTTTAGAGATGAAATCTATTGATAAAAATATATCAACGTGGTCATTTTAAAATCAATAACACGTTCGCTAAGGTCAAATTGTAACTAATAAGATTTATTCATTTTTAGTAAGTTCGTTTCGTAATGACTTTGAACAATCAAAAAATTGTGTTTTCTTGCTACTTATGTAATTGGGTAATATTCGGATGAAAAGCTTCGTGTAGATCAGACGAACAGGATGGGCAACATTGATGAAATTCAAATTTTCAGTTGAAGAGGTAGCAAGAAATCTCTGACAGGTAAACCGGCACTTTTTCTCGTCATTTGATAGTCTCTGTTGCTATAGATAGTGCTGCTCAGTTGCCATAGCAACTGTTAAATCACAACGGCCATTGGATGGAAGTACACAGAGCACCAACCAACCAGGTGAGAGTGTGAAAAAACTCTATCGGCAAAGTGGAGCCATATCCATCCAAGCGAAAACGAAGAACCCAATTTGGTATTACTTAAAGTCTCGTTAGGTTGAATTTCCTGTCAATGCAAGAACCATCACAAAAAATTGTAAAATACTAATCTACGTTTCCCTATGAAGCAAAGGAATAGTGTAATCGGTGCTCTTCATGCATGCTATCTGGAATTATTTCTCCACTCTAATTATGCCTAGCTATATATATAACTTGGCAGAACCTCGTAAAGAATCCCGAGTGACCTCGTAAAATGAACATAACGCTCTATTACAGCCAAATCGTAGTCACAGCAAAAGTCAATATCATTTTTACCTAATTTCCTAGTCTAAGTCATGTGATGAATCATTGCTGAAAATTTACTCATGCCGTATTCAATCAATGCGTTAACATTTTGAGGAGTTGGCCAAAAACAATAGAAACACGCAGCATTAGACGATCGTTAGGTTTAGACTTTGGCTCGGTGTTTTCCTCCAAAAGTTTAAAAATTTTACCCATAATATAGCTAAACGAGACATTCACAGTCTACTTTATACTCCTCTACTAATCAAGCATTAGCTTTTGAACCTCAGTAGAGTTATTTTAAACGTCTCTTCCATTGTTATCTACTGACTAAAAGGCGGGGCTTTTAAATGAATAGTTCACGCGAAAATAATTTTTTGAGAAATACCGGTCCTAAAAATTAATTACTTCGTTATACCATATCCAATAATAGTATCCAATTAATCTTACATTTTACACGATGAAATTCTACTGGAATTCGATCATACAATATGACTATTAATTAAAACTATTTAATTGCTATAGTTCGACTTTATTTCTTTATTATCGTAGTATGTGCATATGCACGCGATGGGACGAAGCTGGGCATTGCCTCGAAATCTTAGTCTTGAAGGAATTCTACCTCTTCAAATTCATAATTTTAACAAGCATTACGGGACCTCCTGGAATAATATGAAGCATTTCGAGACGGCCAGGATCCCGTGCTAATTATTTGTAAATTATTTTCAACTGGCAAATGGGACGCAGTTGGATCAACCAAATGGGTTTAATTAATACATTTCAGAGTTTGCATTACTGATATCACTTTATTAGGCCTCCAAATCTGAGAGTTATATATCGTAATTGTAACAAGCTTTAAGGAACCTCTTGAGGAAAATATATTAAGCATTTTGAAACGGTCAGGGTTCTGTGCTTATAAGCTGTAAATGCTTACTTTAAATTGACTAATGGGACGCACGTGGATCAACTATTCATGTTCAAATTTGTCTTGTCAAGTCGTTTTTGACTGAGTTGTTTTGTCATCCCTGCACAGCGTAGCCCTTTTTCGCCTTTTGTCCAAATTAATTCAGCACGTCTGAAAATCACTCTTCATTTCCGACCGAGTTAATCGTCACATTGATCCATTTCCTCTGCATGAATGCGAAGACGAAGCATCTGGAAATTATTAATACAGATTTCCGCTCTCTAGCAGAATACATATGGATGGGCCTCGGTTGGCGCTGTATCAAATAGATTAATGTTCCACTTCATGTTGCTGATCGGATGCAAAATATCAGTAATCAGTCGTTCTGAGTTATTTTCTAACTTATCGATCGGTGATCAGAACCATTTGATGGCGGTCAGAGGTAAGGACTCGCGTGTGCCTCGTTAAACAAAGCAATAGTTGTCTAAGCACACTACCTTATCCACCTTGATTTCTTCGTGCTCAAAGATATTGAGACGCATACTTGAGGCCCTAACTACGTGTACATATCTCATAATAGGTTCATATAAATGCATGATAAAACACTACTGTACTAAAATTGTAGTAGATGTTAACGGGAAGTGTTTGTTGAGTTATTTCCATGCACGTTTAGTACTGTTCACAAGGTCAAATTTTTGATTGGAACTGGAAATTGACGAAACGGGAGCATGGGAACAGATTTATGAAATACTAAATGCTAAAGCAATAAATATGCTTGCGTGAAAGGTACTTTAATGATGCAAATAGAACAAAATGGAGGGCCCACAATTCACATGTGGTTTTAAGGCAAAGTCCAAGATACAGATATAGGAAAATCCATAATTTCGCTATTTGTTTAAGAATGTTTGATTGCAGTCGAATATACACCGAAATAATGCCAGCTGAGGTAATGTAAATTCAATGCGCTAAATCTGTTCAGGAAAATCACGAATGCCCAACAACATTCGATTGGATTTCAAATTGCGAAATGTAGTAGATCGTAAAAAGTTTCTTATTCAGTTTCTACCAAGGAAAGAATATAAATGCATTGCAAACAAAGAGTGGCTCCAATGTAGTCACATTGTAATGAATAAATGCAGCAATCGATAGCAAGGCGACCGCTAATTAGGTCTATGGGCGCAAGGTGACTCATTGACAAAACCACACCGACCAATGGTGGGATTTGACCTCGATTATCTGAATAGCAAAGAGCTTCACGGTGATGACTCATTAACATCCATGCTAAAGGCCACCTGTTTGTATTAATGAACAAGGTGGAGGAGGAGACGGTAACATTGATGGTCAGCGATCAGATGTCTTTGTGCGATCCAACCGGTAAGACGTATTTTGACACCTCCTGCGTTATGGCTGTCCCGAATGGTAATTCTGCCCTTAGTGGACTCACTCCCCACCGGATCACTTACAAATGCCCCTCTTGCCCTCTTGCCATGTACTCCAATGCTACTTCCTTCACCAGACATATGCGTGAGAAGCACCTCGTGAAAGTGTACACGTGCCGTCAGTGCGAGGAGTTCTTCCCAACCCTCAGTCAACTCTTCTTGCATGCACGTCGTTCACATGTCGACCCAAAGAAGCCCAAGCGCAATCCAGACAACTACAAGTTCCACTGCGATCAGTGTGACTACATGACTAACAACGGCGGCACCATGCAACACCACAAGCGTGCTCACACCGGAGAAAAGCCCTTTGTCTGCGACGTCTGCAACAAGGGCTTCGCTCAAAAGGCCAATTTGAAGACGCATCGCAATCGCCACATTTACCGCGACAAGATCTTCCACTGCGATGTCTGCAACAAGGCTTTCTCGTCTCATGACATCTACTTGGCCCATTTGCGAACTCGTGAACACGAACTGCGAGGGCACTTTGCCGAGATGGCCTCTTCGCGGCTGTCCCTCCAGTGTCTTGCCTGCTCCCTCACATTTGACTGCATCTACACTCTGAACAGACACACCAGGAGATGCCATGTGTTGAAGACACTGCAGACCAAGTTCTGTTGCCTGTCGTGCAATGCCTACGTGAGCGATGTAGCCAGTTTGAAGGCACATGTGAAGGCACACGAGTACAGCCAAATCATCTCTTGCCCCATCTGTGGTGAGTGCGGTTTCCCTGGCTTCAGCCAGCTCAACCACCACATCACCCGTGTTCATAATCTCAAGGTCCAACGTCGCCATGTCTGTCGCTACTGTGAGGACACCTATGACCAGCAGAAGGACCTCGAAGCCCACATTCGTAGTATGCATGCCGAAGAACGCAATGCTCGGCAGTCCCGAGGTGCATTCGGCCGTCTCAGGTGTCTTTACAGCAACTGCGAGTTCACTACCAACTCGATTATGCTGCTGGATCGTCACCATGAGCAGCACAGATGTCAGCAGCATAGTCGATCCAGCTACAGGCCCCGCCGCGTCCCGTCAGTTGTCGCCAAGCTGGTGGCCGAGCAACCAGCCTCCACCGCTGGAGCCGTTGCGCAAGAGGACAAGGGGGAAGCGCCTGAGGCAGCTGCCGTCCCCACGGAGGTGTGGAACGTCACTGTCTACTACGACGACGAAGAAGAAGAAGAACCCGCCTCCACCAGCACTCATGACGATGAGGTGGCCTAAATCGCGCCAATTTTATTGCATCAACCCCTCCAACCCCACCCCACCCCACCACCCACCACACCCTCTTTCCCCATTTGCTATTTTATGCGCTTTTATCTATAAATAAATAATTAAATAAATTGTGAAAACCCTATTGTTGAGAAACACGCCTGTTCTAAAAATTGTTCAATGGATTATTACGAACATGAAACTAAATCGCGTTTTATCTGCGCATCTCCAAAAGTTCGACGAATTTCTTTTGAGACTATCCTTTTATTTTCATTATGTAAATCAAAATGAACAGCTAATGTAGCCCGCCTGGAATTTTGGTGAGGTTCAGGCTAACCATGGGGTCATACGAAGACAAGGAACGGAGAAATTGATTGATAAGTGCGTTGTCGACTCGAGAGAGCCTGGACTATGAGTCTGAGTCATGCATGCTGACAACAGAATGCAGACAACTATAGATCAGTCAATACCGGTTGTATGATACTAACAGATCGAAAGCTTTTATTGTCAACCCTATTTAGAAGGCATAAATTCCTAGAAAAACCCTTGTAATTAGTGTGCTGATTTTGTGATTTTTGAGAGGTATTTTATGTAAAAGGTGTGGTCTAAATAGTGCAAACACCTTAGTAGACCAACGAAATATATTGCAATATAGTGTCGTTCCACCTTGCATCCTCTCGAGGCTGTTTACAAAGGCGGGGTACACCTTGCCCTTTCAGTTCTCTCTCCAATCCTCCTTATTGCTTGCTATATGCACGTAAGAATGTTTTGTGCTTAAGTTGTTTGAATTTAATGCCACCGTTGCAATTCGCAAAACAGTTCTCGAGTTCCCTGGGCTGCCTTTGAAACATCGTGGGGAATTTTTGTCGAGAAGCAATGACGATTCCTTGGTTTTCAGAGAAAAGCAATAGGAAGTCCACATTTGAGAAGAGTCGATACGAAATCGCTTCCCATCTTTCTTTGCGAAGGACATTATGCACTATTTCAAACATAGGTGTTGGTGCTTTCTGCTATTTCTAGAAAGGACAACATCCTGCGTTTTCCATTTCTAGTCTTTTGACCATTAATACTGTAGGTACAACAATACCTTACTTAATTACACTCCTTCTACCTCAGCCCATGATAAGCAATTTTCAAATAAAACTGCATTTCATCATATTTGGATATTTAAGTACAATGGATTACAAAGAACCCCGTTGTGAGGGCTCTTTTTTGACAGCTTCCAGTATTTCACTTTAATAGGCCCACCAAGAGTTCATGCCAGTGAAAATTTCTCTCGGAAGTTTCCTCTTTTTTCTGCCTCAATTACTCACATTTATTCCGAAACATCCCAGCTTTTTGGTTACGGTTTCTGACGTACAATTTCAGTCTATCTAATGCCGCTCTCAGGTACGTAGTGAGACTATTGCATTTGATCTTTCACAAATAAGCTATTTCCACATGGTAGAGAGACTTATTCCGCTTTGCTGAGGACAAAGTGGACAAAGACGTCGCTTAAACCAGGAAACATGGGAAAGTCAATACATGACGTGTGGTGAAGATTAAACAATCGGAACTAGATGGGCAATACAACTGGTTTTGAGGTGCTTAAGTCATTTTTTAATAGTTACTCTGCTGTTGGTCCGAATTGCTGAGTCACTGGTGATTGACTCACCTTTTGACTCATTGCATTCATTCATGCAAATGCAGGTTTGAGTGCACTATCGATTAACAGAATTGGCTTTATTTGAAAGTGCAACGTGGTCAATTACATACAAGAGTATGCAGTGGTGGCATAAAAACGCTACTTTTGCCAGAGGTGGTTTTGGTGCCGGGTTCTGGTCTCTCCTTTTCACCTTTCTGGATGTGGCTCCTCGCAACCGGTAGCAGCTTCACCGTTTGCACAATTCTGCTGCTGCTGCTGCTTTTGCCTCTCCTGGGCTGCAAAGATGCCAACATCATTAGAAATGATCTATAGCTACTTCTTAAGCATACCATTGATAACGTTAGGCATCTGACCTCTAACACTTGCCGCCGCTGCCAAAACACTGGTAAATGTGACGTGGTAGGCTCCACCAAGCAATCAATTTAATCTCCTTGCCTCTAAATTTCAGTGATTATCGGACAAACATTGAAAGACTGCTAAGCGAATAACCAATCAGTGGGTTACCTCATCTCATTTCATTGAGATTATCCGCAGAAGCAAACAACCACTTGATCGCATCACCGTCTTGAGTCAGTTTGTCGGGGTTATTTATCGACTTCACCCGCCTTGAGAGCAGGGCATAGGATCCTTCTGCCTTCTCGCGAACTCAACCGTTAGGTCATTAAAATCACTAAAAACCAAACAAAATGGTATTTGTATATGACAAGTTTGATATATCGAAATATTAACCGGACTCTTTCTGTTTACCTGAGCAGCATTGGCAATGCAATCATATCAGGAACTTAAACTATTCCAATTCAGCACTGAATTCTCGAGAAATCCTGTATAGAGAAAAAGTATGCCAGGCAAAGTATGTTCAGGCAAATCACGAATGCCCAACAACATTCGATTGGATTTCAAATTGCGAAATATAGTAAATCGTAAAAAGTTTCTCATTCAGTTTCTACCAAGGAAAGAATATAAATGCATTGCGAACAAAGAGTGGCTCCAATGTAGTCACATTGTAATGAATTAATGCAGCAATCGATCGCAAGGCAACCGCTAATTAGGTCTAGGGGCGCAAGGTGACACATTGACAAAACCACACCGACCAATGGTGGGATTCGACCTCGATTATCTGAATGGCAAAGAGCTTCACGGTGATGACTCATTAACATCCATGCTAAAGGCCACCTGTTTGTATTAATTAACAAGGTGGAGGAGGAGACGGTAACATTCGAAAATTCAATTCAGTTTAAAGCAAAGGTGTTTCTCGAAATCTTCCAAGAAGCATACTTAATGCGCTTTGGAGCCCCAACAATGCACGTCCTATCGTTCATGGCGGTGAGTAATTATGACCCACTATCTTCCTCAACCCAATCAATATGGAGAAATTCAACCCCAAGTTTTGTTAGGCGTAACTCAAACAAAGCCCGTCGTCCTAAAACGCCAGCCAGGATTTCGAATGGTTCAGGTCAAATCGCGAACATGAATAAATCCTGCATTATTTCTCTCCGCCATCATTAAGCGAAACCAAGACCGATCGTAAACAGCGCGAGGGTTACTTCAAGATTGCATCCTATGCAACTATGGGCATTAATGAAACCTTTAGTTATCGTGCAAATCTGCCCCAGTATAAGATGACTGTTTTAACTGGAGCCGTTTCACAAATATTTTTTGATACATGATTTCTCAGATGCGACAAAACTAGGGTTTACGAAATTTGAGTGCAGTGAGGGGGTGAAGAGTCACTATGGCGACTTCATAGAACCGAAAAAGGCGTAGGGGCACGATTGGCAATTCCTTCAAATGAAGGTCAACCACAACCACTTTCGGGAAGCTGCCCACCAGAAAACCAGGCAGTCGTACCACGCGGAGCTCCAATTGCGCCGAGTCTAGGGAAGCAAGCTCCTGCATCCATCAAGGGAGTTCTTCATGAACAATTTGAAGCTCTTCGAAGGCCTCCACGGATGCAATTTTGGCCTGGCGGAAGAGTTTACCTACAACACCGCAGGTGGCTCTAAATTATCCTTCTGCAACTGCTCAGGAGGGTAAGTCACTATACGCACATTGCGACACAATTGCGTTGGTCGTAGGAAACAGGCTTGGCGTTGGTCGTGAATGAGAATGGTGGTAGATGGAGATGTGTGCACTGTGATCTACCTCACTTCTTCATCCATGCATTTCATTGACATGACAGCAGTGCTCAAATAGCCGTAGTGAAGCGTGGTAGTCTGATGACAGTCGTAAAACGCAGACTCCACAACCACGACATGCAACATCACCCACAAGACTTGTTTCTGTCGATGTCACCACCAGTACCACCGTCAATGCCGACTTTCAGGTCTTCTACACAGACATCATACAACACGTCGCACTAGGCCCACAACCAGAAACTGCAGAGAAATGTCGCAGGAAATGCACTGTTTGTAAATGACAATTGATAAGTAAGTAATTGATAAGTAATTTGCCTCAGCATCGAAGTGGTCGATAATTTGGAGCAAAGATGACGAGGAACATCAAAAATCCTCGTGAATAAAATCTGAAAAGTCATTGATTACTTAACAAATCTATGTGCAGCCTCTAGTGAACTTTCAGCAAAGTAATTCAGTTAATTTTACCTCATTTTCAAAGAAGTATCTAATTCCTATCAAGAAGGAGGACTTCGCAAAATGACATACACTGTAAAATTGAGTTGAATCCAACAGCTAGCAACGGTATCCAGCTTCCCGAGAGCCTGGAGTTCCTGAAAACTCGCCATTTTCCTTCATCATAGCTCTCATCCACAGCAATTACCACTGCAATCTGTTCCTTAGCTAACAGGAGCGAGAAGAAAACAGAACTCACTAACATCGTTGGCATCCTTGGTCTACGACGCGTCCTCTTTATTCAGAAGTGTTTATTCAGAGATAATGTTTAGTGATCGGAATTAAATGGCACTAAAAGAGTTACCTAAAAATCACTTCCCAGCTGTTTAAGGCCTACGCTTATGACCAAAGTGCTTCGAATTGCTTAAGACAAAGGAAGATAGCAGAAGCTGCAGCATTTTATTTTTTTAAAATTTATGTGCATTATAGATGGGCATGCCGATATCATGAATTGTTCAATTTATTTGAAAAGGGCTCTTATGTAGTATTTGCTTACATTTACTTACTTAATTACTTACTTATGGCTATTTGCATACATGAGAAGATGGTAACGCATTCTCGACACAGCCTAATAAATCAGAGGAAAAATTGCAATCTTTATATACCGCTTTGCATGTAGCAACAATTATAATTTGATCTTCAGACCACGCACCTGTCTCCGAATTTAATCGACTTGAATGCCTTGCATAAACTCGTAATTATCAAGCACACTTTCTGATTTAAATTCGCATTGACTAATTACAATTTATTGATTTTGAGAGATTTAAAACCAACTAGTACTTTCTTGACTTCTATTTCTATTTAATTTAGGGATTTTGTTACAAAATACTTAAATGTATAGATAAAATCACCAGAATAGTATATCCTTTGAGATTCAGTACTCAAACTCGAGGTAATTATCATCTGGACAAATTAGCACTGATAAACTATCTTATTTTGTCGTAGATGTACTTCAATTCGAAGTTGAATGACACATCACATCAATCTTCGTCTAAACCTCTTCTCGACCGTTCCTCTACAGGAGGGAGGATTGGCGTGAAATCTTGAAAGCCGAGGTTATGAATGAATTGTCAAGTGCGATAAACCTCAGCTGCCTGCCTCTTATTTCAATCCTTTTAACCTGTAATCATATTTAATTAAGTAAAATTTTTAAATATAACAAAAAATTAGTGGAAAGTCATGGAGTAAGCACTGACACAAATAAAGATTTAGCGTATTTTCTAGCTGTCTCGCGATAATTCTAAATATGTATATGTTCAGTTAAAATTTGAAAATGACAATCACATGTAGCAGAAATTATAAGGAATAAGGACATCAGTTATTCATAGGCAAAATATTTAATTTTTCAAAAGGATTCCATAATTACTTAAATATAAACTAAAATTCATCATATTTAAATGGATTGACTGAAGGACATTAAAGTAACTTAAAAGCTTTTTATCCAAATGAGCAAATTTCGGCGATATTAATGTAATAAGAAAAACTAATGCCATTTAAGGATTGATGAGTTACTTAAAATGTTAGGTCTTCACACCCATCTTTCACTTGTGAAATCCAATCTTATGCCTTAAGGTTTCACAGGCTTTAGTTGTATCCGAATTCAACGACTTCCGACAATTGGATTTCCTGTCATCAGTTTCGACCACTCAGCAGTAAAATCTAGTAGAATATACTTTGGCGAAAGCATAGGTTTGTGGATAGCAAGCGTGAAATCAACTGGGAGGACATAAGTTTTAAACATTATATTAAAGCGGGTTTTAAGATGACTTCACAGAATTAGCATATCAAACATTCCTAATGATATAACCAAACTGTGAATTATAGGAATGATAAAAACAGACGGTAAGATACATGTTTCATTAGCTAAAATAGGACTGTTCTTTAAGCCCTCATATAAGACTATACATAGATATATTGAATATAGGAATTCTTGCGTATTGCGCATCATTGTTTGTACCAATTAAGGATTAATTCAACGAAAGGATTTTGTTATTATATACTAGTTTTACAATTTCTTTCACAAAATAGACCAATTTTTTTAAATTTATCTTAAGCTAATATTTTACATATTTGAAAATTTTCGTCAAAGGCCATCCTACATTTCAAGATTCAAAAATGATATTTTTAGTAAATTTCCAAAATTAATTACAGCAGCGGCTTCACTCCTTCACTTCTTTTTAACATAGATACAAAATTACATGAACAAAGTGAAATTGAATGAAAATCTGCAAGAATACTGCGATTTCTATTAAATAAATCCATGCTTTGTCTTAAAAAATGTCCCCACAATTTCAATTTACAAATTTACATTGGTTAGCCTTCTTTGACATGTATCTGAAAGGCTATGCTAAAACTGCAAGAGGGCTTAACTACCCTGTATTAGATGGTCCTTGGAAGAAGGCATGACGTGTGCACCGACCGTTTATTAGGAAGCATGACTCAGATTTAGAATTGCGATTAATCGACTTGGTAGGTCGGATTGCGAATTTGGGATGTGGCCACTATTTGGCTTGCCACATCTGATGGTGAGGAGAGTCGGGGTATAGCCAGGCCGCCATTGACATCTAATTGCACTAAGACTGTTTTGAAGAAAAAATGAATTTGATGGTCGCCTTGGATCAGTGCCAATTGTAGAAATATACGTTTTAGGATTTCACATTTTATTCATAAACTTTTGCCCCGAGATGATTGTTAACGTAACTTGTTTCCATCGAAAAGGATCCTAATGCTTACATGTACCTTTAAATATAAATGCAACCAGACCGATATAAAGGTTTATAAAGAAAATAAGTTCTTAGAGGGAGAAGTATTAATTGGGTAACGTAAAATGTAGGTATCCCTGAATTCCACATGGATTTTGCCAGCTTAAAAATTAGAATTGATCAAATAAAATGAAAAAAATCGAGAAAATGTTAACGATTTACTATTGGGATCGCAAATAGGCTCTCTCGGCAAATATGTGGATGGGTTTTTCAGATTATATTGTTCATGCATTTCCCAGAAAAAATTAATGACATTGACTAAGCGAAAAAATTAAAGTAAAACATTCGCACAACTATCTTAAATAAACATTGCGATAATTGTGGTAACATTGTGAGTTAGATTCAGTAAGGCTTTTAAGGCAGTAAATGATGGTAATATTACATACTATATCCCCAAAATTATTACAATTTTTGCAAGTGACGAAAAAATTTTGCTAAAATGGCTGCTGGGATGGTATCTTAGACTATACATTTATATTTAAGCAATGTTTTGTGCGATCGCTACTCATTTTAATAAGTGCCTAAGTCCCTTAATTAAAGAAATTTATCTTAATATTGACTTTTAAGTCTTAGTGGATATGTTGCAAAGTTTTTGGCAAAACAGAAAAAGGGTAATTTAAATAAATAAAATTTCTTTTAGCAGCTGTACGGAAGAATGGAAGACTTTTGAATTGTGTGGTGCCACCAATTCTGAGAAGTCCAATTTTGCTTCATTCACATCAGCTCCATTCATACTCCTCGAATGATTCTTTCAGCTGAAACGTTATTTACTTACTTTAAGTATATACTGTTCTTGGTTGCAATGCCGTAATTTTAGGTTTCCTTCGAATGGGTTTTAAATTTAAAGCACTTGAAATGTTTGAAAATAAACAAAAGTTTCTTATTTTTCCAACTCATCAAGAACTGATGCTTCAACTATAAGTATTGGCTAAAAATAATACAACGAGTTCAAATTAGACTAACGAAAGTTAAGGTTCCTCATTAAATGTCACAATTAACAGATTAAGACTCTAAACAGACACTCGAGAAAGGGTAGCCGATAGATAATCAACGGTTCTCTCTCGAAAGTGACACTGCTTAATTGGGAGGTTCCTAACCATCACGACTTTTGAGTGAATACCGTTAGATCTTCACTCCATTACTTTTAGGCTTAAGCAGTATTTGTATTAATTAATTATTTTTTGATAAAATGTTCTTTTTTGTACGGATGTAAGAGCTAATACAATAAAGAATCATCCTGTGGAAAATTAGAAACAAGATATTGTGAACATATTATATCCCTAGGCTCAAACCGAAAACTTAGGCAAGTGTTTGGCTATTTACAATTAGCACTGGTCAGCTTTGATTTGTTTATTAATGAATATACCTAAAAAGTGAATATTCAATTTTGAAAATACTTTTGTTGACACCTTCACCATTGAATGTATTAACGTCTGTGACATTACTAGATGGTCTAACTGCTTTACCTAACATTTGTAAATAATAGTTTTAACTAAAAAAATAGGCTACACTACCGATTATCTCTTAGAGACATTACCTAAAAGGTATTGCCTAAGTCGCCATCAAAGTCTCAGGAAAATCAAGGCGATATTACCTCAGTGTCCATTAGGTCAGCGGATTAGTGTATAAAAATCACCATCACGTAGGTATTATTGGATTCCATCATTTGATAGTGAATAGAGTTTAGGAGTAAAACGAGTGATTTACGATTAGACACAGCACATGAAGACGAAGTGCATGGAATCCCCCATAGGGCACCTCATGGGCCGTGAAACTGGTTTGCACGGCAACTTCAAACTTCTCGAAGATAGAAAGAAAGACAGACACAGTGAGGTCCTCAGGCCTGGAAACACTCGTGGTGAGGTCAAAACACCTATCAGGAAATTGGATGTGATTTTACTTTTCCTTTACATCAGCCGCAAAGAATACAGCGGTACCTGAAGGACCAACTGATCAGACCGTGGATGAAGAGGAATATTCGCAATCTGCGGCTCCGAGTAGAAGCAAGGTTATGCTAACAGCACATCTACTGCGTGCAAGCCACTCACTGTGCGGCTCTGCCTTCACCCATTGCGAGCCATCTGCAAAGCACGTGGCCTCCGCAGCTTCTTCTGACTTGCCACATCTGTCGCGTTTGCTTCCGGGTACCCACCTGAAATTCAAAATATGAAAACCTATACTAGTTGAATAAGGGCATTATTATCCCTTTGAAATTTTTACGTATTAATCATCATACGAAGGTATTTTATGATAATACATTGTGCTCCTCTTTTTACATGGAATCGTGGTAGCTTCCAATTGAAAATTTTATTCTAGGGGGCAGTTTCTCTTCCCGATGAAGGATTCAAGTGTATACACTAGGGGTGCTTTGACTGTTTTCGTGATCTTTGGAAGAGACTACTTCACTTATACGATTTTAAACTGCTCATCATAGTAATGCTAATAGACACGTAATGTCAATTTTTAGGCAGATAGAAAAATTAAATACCAGTGTTCTTGCGCCAGTCCCAAGTCTCTGCCACAAAAATAGTAGAAAGAAGCATGCCTCCCGATTTACCCTTTAATTCTAAAGACCACCTTGTTTCAGGCCCGAATGTATTCCCTCTCCTTTTCACAGTCTCTTAGACTAGAATTTGGGGAAATCGCGTCTTTCGCTCAATGCGTCAAATACCGTCGTGGCCCCTTAGTTGTCCACAATTATTTAAGTGAAAATGTATTTGCAGCTGAAAATCTGCTGAGTGCTTAAGTGCTCTTTTAAAGTATCGTCTGCTCAGCAAAATACAACCCTGGTAAAATCGCTGGCAAATATTCAAATAAATTGAAAAAATATCACAATTAAAAATTGTTTTTCTAGGCGAAAAACTTCCTGTTTATAAACTAAAATTTCGCTGGAGTACGTGAATAAAAGGTTGACGAAATGAAAAAAAGAACATTTTCACGAAAAAAGTTTTTGGGAAGTGCAAACTTGCTAAAAGGACATATTCCTAGAGTTTGAATGTAACCCATTTGAAAATGAGAAATAAATATTTCTTGGAAATCCCTCTTGCTTAAAAATCTAACAATGCTACCTTTTGGACTTTTAAAGTAACATGAATAAGGACCGTATAGAGGTAGTCTCTGTCATTAAACAAATATCGGTTTTCTGAAGTTAAAAGGCACTTTCTATATCATAATTGGGATAAATTTGTTAAAATGTTCTAAAAATTGTGAGATTGTAAAATGTAGTTTGGTGGTCTGTCTTTAAGAGGAGGCAGATGATTCGGTACATCAATGTGATTTAGTCAATTAGTGGTAGACTAAAAGCTAATGTCGGTTTATTTTAAACGTAAGCGCAGTCCTACTTGTTAGGACCATTTATAGCTACCATCGAATATAACGGAGCAACGGTAATAACTTCTAATATGCAATAATTAAATATAATTGAGTACTTTTGAACTAGAAATGAGTTACGACAGAAATTTCTATTTTTAACTAAAAGAGGAGGGAAATGGAATATTGTTTAACATCCCACATATTGAAATTATTAATAAGCCTAACGTTAAGAAAAAAAGGTAAATGTATAGTCAACAGGTCTCGAACATACCCCGATATTAAAAAAATAATGATAGATAATTGATCAAGGCAAACTGTAGTAAACCTTCTTTCGCTTAAATCAAAAAAATATTAATTTCCTTTTTCAAATCAAACCATTTAACAATAATCTGTACTACTAAATTGCTTTAAGCATTGAAATGCATTTTTATTCAAAATATTCGATTGAAATAAGTTGTTACAGGCATTTTTAAAAGGGCAGCACTTTCCATAAAGATACTTTTGAGAAAGTATTCTTACTAAATAACCGCTTAATACCAATTAAGCTGCTTCACTAATTCGCGTTCGAGAAAAAAAGGTTGTGATTGCCTTCATATACCTTTGGTCTTTTTCAATGAATCCAAGTGATGAAGCCCAGTAAAAACTAAATGATGATGGTTTTCATGTAGTATTCTGCTGGCCTGATGGAAAGATGGGTCGAAACGTTTTAGCTTCACTCAAGTTCTGCAGGGAACTTAGAAAGCTAATACTCGTTAGGGAGAATTTGTAGCAGAAATTATTGCTGTAGTTGGTGAAACTGACTGTCGGTTTACTTATTAACAGACGTTTATTGGTCGGTGATAAACGATCTGTAAATTGTCAGATTGGTGAGTTTATTTTTGTGTTAATTGTCAATTTTGATATCAATTGATGCGAATATTTAACATTTATATATTTAAAATTAAACTTCACTAATTATTCGGTTGTGTTGTTTATCAAAATTAAGATGTTCTATAAATTTTGACTATTTTAAGCCATAAATACGGCTTCCCCAGCGTCCAATAGACGGAATTGTCTTGATTCCGGCATCCAAGATTCTTGATGATACCCGAAATGAATTGGCTGACATGTTCCTTAAACACCACGAACTGCTTGAGATCAGCACAACCCCACACTTGAATGAAAACGCATATTTGTATTAAAGCAGATTTGAACATTGTACATACTTAACAGTTATTCAATTAAACAATAATTGCATATATTTTTAAATTTATAATACCTTCACTGGTAATGATCCTCATACAGTCCTCCTTATTATACCGTACGATTAAATAAGATTAAAAACTAATTCAATTATTTATTTCCCGGGAAATAAAACGCAGCTTTTTATAAAATCCCTTTTTAGTTTCTCTTTACCTCTAAGGCTGCAAAAGTACATCCATCAACGCAACTTTAATAAACGAACGCGTAAACCATTAAAATCCGTTCTAACGTTGCCATGTCCCAAAGAGATCTGTACAAGAGGACCGTGGGAATCGAACTGAACCTCAAATGCAAATTTTGGGTGAATGAGTGTACTTTAACTTATTCAACCATCATATTGCCTTTAAGACAATTACAATTTGCGACCTAAGTCGAAGTTATTTATTGTAAAGAATCAACTGAACACTTCTTACAACATCTTTATGAACTTGAAAGCAAGCCCCACACATTTAGGCCTGGTGTGGGTTTGGTGCCGAATAGAGAGCGAAAGACGTGATTTGCGTACTCGTCCTCGGGCAATGAAGCATTGTTGGGGGGGTCGAGAAACAGATCAGGAAAGTGGTAGTGATTGTGGCTTTCCTTCAGCTCATCCACAAAGAATACAGCGGTAGCTAAAACACCAAATTATGTGACCGTGCCTCTGTCGAAGTATGGTTATGCTAACAGCACATCCACTGCGTGCACGCCACTCACTTTTCTGCTCTGCCGTCACCCATTGCGAGCCACCTGCAAAGCACGTGGCCTCTTCAGCTTTTCCTTTCCTGCCACATCTTCCACGTTTGCTTTCCTTTTGATAACTTGTGCAGGAATTTCGGCAATCTTCCAGTCGGGTTCGGCAACGCAGTACCTGCTAATAGCCCATAAATTCACAATAAGTGTACCTTAGAGCCTCATCAATGTAAGTCCTATCCGTCATGGCAACGAGTAATTATGACCCACCATCTTCCTCAACCCAATCAGTGTGCTGATTTTTAACCTCAAGTTGCGGTAGGACTATGACAAAACAAAAACCAAATGAATGGATAGAAAAGTCAGTTCAATAACTGTTCACACCTCTGCATCTACCTCTTTTCTCATTCACGACAAGCCCCTAATCATGTTTCCCCCGCCCGATGCAAATGTTTTGTGATGTGCTAGCAGTTACTTACTCTTGGAAGCAGTTGTAGAAGACTAATTTACAGCTCTCAGCGGAGTTGTAGGTAAACTCTTTCACCTGACCAAAATTTCATCCGTGTACGCCTTCGAAGTGTTTCAAATTGTCCATGAACCTCCCTTGTCAAATTCAGGAGCTTGCAGCCAGAGACTTGGCACAATTGCAGCTCCGCCTGACAGGCGGCATGGTGATCTAGTGGGCATCTTCCCGAAGGTGGTTTTGGTTGACCTTCATTCGAAGGACTCATAGATTGTGTCCCGAAACCATTTTCAGTGTGGAGAAAGGGTTCCAATGATTCCTCACTCTCTCGCCGCACTCCAGCTTTGCAAAAGCTGGTTTTCTCGCATCTGAAAAATACGTCCTTTTAGCCACTTCAAATTGGCAGCCAAGCAACTAAACGAGAAATAGAAAGGGAAATTTAGGGCAGATGCTGAAAAATGCATTGCAGTAATGTGAAAAACGACCGCTGTAACTAAATTATTTACAATAATCATCATACACTGATCCCTTTTGGACGGTAATAATGGTTCTCAATAATGCGAGGAACGTACCATTTCGTAGCCTCTTAGTTGGTGTCGAAACTCATCGAAGGACTCAAAGGTTGCACTCTTGAAGTGACCCTCGAGCTGTTTACGGTCGGTCCTGGATTTGCTTAATGATGGCAGAGATAAATAATGCAGGATTTACTCATGTTCACAATCTGACCTGGACCAATCCGGATTCAGGCTGACGTTGTTGAACGACAGGTTTTGTTTGAGTTAAGCCTAACACAACTTGAGGTTGAAGTTCCCTACATACATTGGGTTGAGGAAGATTGTGCGTCCTAATTACTCGACGCCATGACGCATAGGACGTGCATTGTTTTCTGCTTATTGGGAAGAATTCGAGAAATACCTCCGCGCTTACGAACTCGTAGGTGTAAAGCACATGACAAAGGCGTTTATAATTAAAGGCGATCTAAAATGAATTTATGCGATAAGTGTAGGTACCAGGTTGCCGATTCGGATTGGCTGAGTGCCGCAAATCCAGCTCAAGCTATCAAAAGGAAAGCAAACGTGGCAGATGTGACAAGTTAGGAAAAGCTGATGAGGCCACGTGCTTTGCAGATGGCTCGGAATGGGTGAAGGCATAGCTGTACAGTGAGTGGCGTGCACGTAGTAAATGTGCTGCTGGCATAGCCTTGCTTCGACACAGAGCAGTGGATTGTGAATATTCCTCTTCATCCAGGGTCTCATAATCTGGTGCTTCAGCTACCGCTGTATTCTTTGCGGATGAGCTGAAGGAAAGCCACAATCATATCCATTTTCCTGATCTGTTTCTCTACCGCATCAACAATGTTTCAATGACAGTGGACGTGTACATAAAACACGTCTTCCGCTCTCTATTTAACACTAACCCACACCAAGCCTGACTATGTGGGGCTTTCTGTCTACCTTCAAGAAGTTTGAAATTGCCACCCAAACCAGGTTCAGGGTCGTCGTGGTGTACTGTGGGGTGATTCGATGCACTCACGTCTTCTTGCGCTGTTCTTACCCATAAGTCACTCATTTTGCCTCTAAACACTATTCACTGCACACCTGCTTAACCCACGGTGGCAGGCTTCTGTTTTTCTAGTGAGACGTATCCAGCCACTGTGATCGCTTTGCAGTATGGCGGAGTACTCAGGACCCACTTTCATAGATTGTGGGAGGCCAAGCTCCACTCCTGCATCGATGAATTGACTTTATGTGAAGACACTAGATATTCGAAGAGGAGAAAATGGAAGCAACAATGAAGAGAAGGGGCGAAAGGTGGAACCGGTTACATATCACAAATGAGATGAGTTTCCTGAATTTAAGGCCTTTTCTCAGGAGCTCTCTTCATCTTCCTGCTAAAAACACTTAGGTCAAATATCATAGGTTAATATTTTCTTCAATGAGTAAACCACTGCTTGTTATTGAAAGCCTGTATCTTGGCTTCCTCTTGTGCTTTTTATCGAATATTGATCTTTTTCGGAATATAACAGATCGAGGTCTTTGGGATACGTGCCGGAAAATTCATTTATAAAATGGCAAAAGTGGTCATAAAGATTTCTCGAATCGAGAATCGAAACAATTCCGACTGCAATAAGCTTGTGACCGTCAACATTGGCGGATTCTGGGAAGGCATCCTATTGGCTTTAAATTTTCTAAAGTTAGGAAACATCCTTTTGATTTTGATAAATGACAATGTTCAGTCGGTAAACAAGCATTATTTAAAGTTATGAAGCGTTAATGTCCGGCATCCACGAGTATCCAAATCAAGTTTTCACAAAACTTTCAACGAAACTAATCCAAAGATTAACATATGTATCAACATCGACAAAAGGACTACTGTAAATACAAGTCATGAGAACAAATCAGTGGTAGGAATTTCAGACCATTGAGTGTTGAAAATCTAATATTTGAAAATCATAATTACCTAAAAATTCGGTACGAATTGCTAGATCTTGAACTTATTGCATTTTAAAAACGTGAAATAAATCTATTTTTGAAATCCATTTAGTTAAAAAATTATCAATGCAACCTTTTAGACTTTAAAGGCAACATAATTGAAGATAGTGAAATGAAAATTCAATGTTCATCGGAGAAATATTCAACATGAAAATTACTGGATCGAATTTAAAATGAACTTCTGTTAGAATTAGTGAACAAAAGTCTTTTGGAGGTCAGCAATTTTAAAAGAGGGCAGAATTTCGGTTCATTTAATGTGATTTCGTTAAGTAGGGGTAGAATGAAAACTACTGCTGCTTTATTTCAAGCGTAATAGCAGTTGCTTTTATCGAGACTACAATTCCATTTTAAATATACGTAATTGACTTCTTTTTGAACTAGAAGGGTGTTATGACTGGGACTCATAACTGTAATGAAAAAGAGATGTGGGAAATAAGATGGTGATTTTAAAATTTTCCATTTAAACATATATATTGATAAAATAAGAAAAACAAAAGTTGAAAGGCGAAAGTTCTCGAACACACCTCGATATTTCAAAACAATGATAGATAATTGATCAAAGCAAACTGTAGTGAAACTTTGTCAGCCCTAATCAAAGAAATTGTTTGAAATTGGAAAAATACCAACTTATTAATTAATGATTCCATAATTTTGCTTTATAATTAACACTGTTTTTGTTTTTCAGTTCAGACTAATTACAAGTTACCTGACCAGTTGGAGAATTAAAACTTTGATACAATTGTGTTCAGCCTCTTTCCATTGTGACTTTGAAGAATCGTGCCAGAGTGACCACCAAGACCAATGAGCATCTGTACGAGTCTGCTCTTCGGCGTCTCAAAAGGAAATACGTTTCATCTACGATCTGCGAGGACACCTGTTAAAACCTTGTTCTCAAAATTCTTCCGACTTAACAACAGGAAGTTAGGTTCTGTCGATGGCACAAACCAATCTTTATTTTCTTTGATGATTACCATAATAATTCACCAATATAAGTCAAAGAGGACCTCATCTGTATATGATCGTGGTTTGAACGATGTGTCTCATATTAAGTTTTCGTCGTGATAAACTACTTGGCGTTATATATTAAATTGAAATTGAATCTGAGTTCAGACCCAGTTTACTAAGAGCTCGCGATCAGCCGATGCTCCATATTCATGCTGTGATCCAACAAAAGTTTTAGATACTTCTTTACATCTTTAAGACTGTTTGTTTTAATTTTTAACTGCTTAGATTTATTAATAGCACGGAACCTATTAATAATGTAATCGCTGTAATTGTTGTGACATCGTCATACGAGTAAGGAATATAAATACGGCCTTCAAAGACTTCTCAAAGCATCATATCACGCTGCTCCCAGCAAAAGTCAAAATCAAGAAGAATAGTATATGAGAGCCAGTTTTATTGTTTATCATTTTAATTGCCTCAAATTCGTCATGTTTGATATTCACTAGCACTTCAAATTAATTTCAAAAGTCACTGTTCTGCCTGAACAGAATATTAATTCAATAGACCTCGTAGGTAGTTGAATTGTTCTCTGTAGAGCCTGGCATTTCGGTTTGTTCATAACCAAATTCAGCCAAGCATTATTGAGATGCGTTACAAGCTGGCGTAGGTGCTTATGAATCTTGCTGTCTATACATGATATCGTTTAACTGTTCAACTAAATCCTACAGACAGCAAATGCGTCAACCGCGCCATGCCAGCCCACCAAACAATTACTTAGTCTCTCATCCTACAGCATTATCTTCGTCATCTCTTTAGCGTCGTTCACCACGGTAGCAAATTTCATCTTAACTGCAACACAGAATGCGTGACTGCTTGAAAATGTACACTAGGTCATTGATTTCTTTCGATCAAGTCAAATCTACTCTTGTATGTAGGAATACTGTGCACCGATTTATCTCATTCATCTTGAACAATGCTTTTAATTTTTACATTTTCATTATATTTCAAATCCAATATCACGCTTTTCAAAAGGGCTAAATGAATTAGAGTGTTTAACGATGCTATAAATCATATGAACTGAAGTGGTTTCATATAATAAAATGGTGTTAATTTGATAATTTTTCACTGTATCCTGTAAATAGTTGGCAATAAATTTTGCTGCAGAATTTAAGTAACAATTAAGTTACCGTGATCGAAGGTGGGCTCAGACTGAGTTCCTCCACGGCTCCAATTTGGAGTACTAACTCTTCTACGTTCTCGAAAGCGTGGGTGAATTGAGGTCTTCATTTGCTGCAAGGATCTCTGGCAAGTACAAGGAGTTTCAGCAATACCGCCTACTGAGCCAAGCGATTGATTATCTTCTTGGTCTCTACTAATATCGTCTCGATGTGTCTTGCCTATATTTTGCCATTCAGAAATTCTAAGTGATAATCTTAGAAACGTAAAGGAATGTTTTATTTCCATTTCAGCTTTCACGGATAAGGTTGTTCCAAAGGCTAGATGGACTTCCCCTGCCATGTTGCACACAAAAGCAAACACCTCATTGAAACCAGCAAATATGGGGAAGTTAATTTGTGATCAGTTTTGAAAATTAAATGGATCGCAATCGATGGGCGATGCAGCAGGTTCTGAGACACATGAGCCATCCAAGGCAGGTTAGCTTCTTTTCACCAGAAATGTTTGAATCAATCATGAATGAGTCATTTCCTCGCTTGTGCGTTGCTCTGTCTATTTATTACCATCCTACCTACGGGCAAGTGGTAAAGTGGTTTGTGTTACTGCTGACCAGTAGCAAGTAAATGCTATCGCATCTGATGCAACAGCTACCCTATATCCTTCTCTTCGTGTTAACAGGACTCAAGACTAAAGAGAATAAGGCAATGATAGCGTCATTATACCATCAAATAAAAACCGAAATTGAAGACACGAATGCTAACTTGTATAGCAGAGGGTAGGAGTGCAGCCCTTCAGGCGAAGACGACAACGACTATGACAAGGAAAAACTGACTCAAAGTAACATTGTTGTTAAAAGTGGCAGTTTGGATCCATAGCAGCAGCAATCTACTAAAGTGTCTGCGGTTTTATAGCTACATAAGTTCATCAACCATTACCTCTTAGTATCCAAATTCAGTGATTAATGTAATTAGATGTTATCTGATTGATGTTTCCCTGCTATTAACTTGCACTTAGAATGTATTGACGTACTCTAGGGGTACACACATTTTCGCTTCACTTGTGTGCTCTTTTTTCGCCAATGAGGGGAGGAATGAGCAAGGACTTTGGATTGATTTCTCCATCCAATTGCGTTCGTCAGCCACGGTTTCACTATCGTTCAACACACGCTTTTGAGGCGATTTCTTCTGAGTGTTTTGAAGATTGCTGATTGTTTTGATCGTACTCGCTGCATGTTTTATATTGATAAGGTGGATGAATTAAACTTTTAGCAAAACTTGGTTTTCGATAACGTATCGAGAGGACTGCAATCCTCGGTATCCTTATTATTTATTGCCTGAACCAGTGAAGGGAAAAAATTGTACAACACTGATAGATAAACGTTAGAAACGATTTTATTATCCCTCCGTTTTGTCCCTTGATTTACGTAACTGAATCAACATTTGACTTGAACGTATGTATGTTTATACCGAATAGGTCTATTGAAAGCAATCCATGAGGGAGTGTGGATGAAGATGCGTTTGAGTATCCCTCGGCACTGTGACGTGCCCTCCGTGAGCGCAACGCCATGGCACGGGTGGCGCATGAGGCGGAGAAGGCGGGTGCGCGAGGCCAGCGCAAATCGGCCTTCCTCGTCGCACTCCACGCCGCCTTCGTGTTGCGCCAGTCAGCAGTGCTCATCATCGCGAAGACCAGTGGCTTCGATCTCGGCGACTTGCTGGTGGCTTTCAGTCGCACTATCGCCTTCCACGAAGACACCGTGCGCTTCTACGTGTGCGAGCTCATGTGTGCACTGGCGCACCTGCACGAGGTGTGCCACTTGGTGCACATGGATGTGAAGCCAGAGAACGTCTTCCTGGCCCAGTCCGGCCACATTCTGCTGGGCGACTTCGATGGAGCCTTCGATCTGCGCAGAGAAGACGCACCCACCTGGGAGGACTTCTTCGGCACTAGCCTCTTCATTGCTCCAGAAGTGGCTTGCGCTAAGCAAATATCGTGCAAGTGCGACGTGTGGAGCTTGGGTATTCTCACTGCCATCACGCTCATGGGTGGCACTTCAAGCCTTAGGAAGTGCGCGAAATCAAGCGGAGGAGGATGGGTAGGAGGAGGAGGAGGCGTGATGTATGTAGACAGTGTCTCATGGCTGAGTGAATACAACACTCGGCAATTCATGTCAGTGGAAATGGGCGAGCTGCTGACCGTGTGCCTGCAAGAGGCCTCGGAGCACCGACCAACGGTGGAGCAGATGAAGCGCCGATTGGCCTTTTTCGAGAAGGTGCAGTGGGAAGAGGTGGAGGCGCTGGCACTGCGCCCTCCCTTCCTCCCCTCGGCACTGCGGCATGCAGGGCAGTCACTGCAGAGCCCTCCAACGGACTGTAGTGGGGGTGGGGGGGAGAGCAGGGAGAGTGATGAAAGGCGTCTCCTGCTGAAAGCAGCTTTCGGTGACGGGATGCCGCTGTTCAATGAGAGACGAAGGCTGTGTACTCGAGTCAACAGCTCGACTGGTGAGAGGCGTTATGTGGAGCAGCAGCCTGATAAGGAGAAGCTGCGAAAGGCTGGTTTGACACCAGACAGAATTGCGAAGAAGCTGAAGAACTTTAATTTCAATGCCCCGAGAAGGAGTAGTCGAAGGTGATGATGTTGACGATGGTGGTGGTGGATAATTTAGATATTTGACGAAAGGACATGGAAATGCTTTCAATGCACTGAAGTATGCTATTTGAACCGCATCAGATAATCACGTTTCCTAAGTTTCGAAATGTCTAAATGACATTTTTTGTGAATTAATTGGACTGATTTGACTGTTTTGCATCCATGTTTAGATCGTGAGATGAATTTGTGCGGACAGTTGATTGTGCGATTCCAATGAGTCATTGAGAGCTTCCAGGAAATGTTAAAGAATTTTGATCTTTATGACGCAAGAAAGAGGATGAAGACATTTGGTTAACGCACCCAGAAAACACATTCAATTTAAAAAGGTTAGTTGGATAATCATTTATCAAATGTATCATATGTTTTAATTAATCAGAATTAGAATATATTAGAATACATTTAAGTTGAATACATTTTTTAGCAATTGAGGTGAATGTTGGCAGATTGGCGTTGCCTGTTGCTCTTCATGGAAGTGTCAGCTGGGAATACGTTTCTTTCGGCTTCTCCGTCTGGGCCCAGCTGCTCTTTGAACGGTGGTTTTTCATCGTCCTCTACCCTATGTGGGAGTGGTCCAAGATAGAGTCAAACTGCAATGCTCCAAGATGCGGCAGTTACTAGAAGAAGGTTCCTAGAAAACGTCTTTAGCTCACATTTTTCCAATCACGTGGTATTGGCGCCTCTTCAACGCATGAGATGGCGGACAATGTTTTATTAATAGCAATTATTTAAAAAAGTAGTTTATTTTGCAGGCTAGGTTGAAGCATAGAAAACAACGTTTGAGGTTTCATTTTGAGTAGTCTCTCACAACTTACTCGGAATCTGCTCACTTTTGCTTTGGTAATAACACTTTTTGCATTAAATCCCTTTCGCGAATAATTTAAAATATTTTATTTCCACATTCCGCTGTTCCTAAGGCCGAAGACAAACACCCGCCGATGCCTTAAATTGATTTCGTTGGCTAAAATTCATGGATGGATTGGTTCATATTCATTGGTTCGACAGTAAGTGCCCATTTAAGTTACAGAATACTACATCTCTTACGTTTTTACTAAACATGAACATACTTTCCTCGCGAATTTGTAACATTTTTTAAAATTAGCTTATATTGTTCTAACCATTACAGGAAGAAACACTCATTATTCGGTTTATTTTAACCCATTTTTTAACTTGAATCTTTTGACTACCACAGGAGAACGAAATCATCGAAGGAGTGAAAGAGGGAGGAGCATCTTTTATTTTGAGAAGGCATACTCGACACACGCAATTTATGTAATCGTAGCAATGATAGATTAGCAAAATTCCAAAATTGGTGAATAAATACAATTTCAAAATATCTTGGCTAACAAGTATTCAGAGATGTTCAATTACTACGTTTCCCAGACTTTTGAGCCTTTGACCATGGAAGTCTTTCCAATGGTATCAACAAGTTTCCGCTCGGTAAAAGCATTGTATTTCATTTATCAGACTTATTTTGTAAACTGAAAAGTTGCAATATATGTATATATTGTTTTTTATGGTTTTTAAAGGGTTATTCTAACTTGTGTATTAGTTTAATTGGAGAAATTAAGCAAGTCCTATTACCTTTTTATTAAATACAGATGTTGTTTTTGTTTTGAATAAAAACGATTTTTGCGCCATTCAATGGAATCTGATAAAAATTATCAATTACAAATCACAAAGTTAACGAAGATGTCGCAATTCGACTTCCTGTTTAAATTTCGCTTATCTGCCAAATCTCAGCGATTCAACCACTTCTGGCTCTTTGATTTGCATGTGAATGAGTCTTTATCATAACTCTAAACATTAATCTGGGCTCTGTATATCCATCTTTAATTCTACTTGTAAGTATTCAATTCACCATTTGATATCGAACACATTCATTAAACCATAGTGATGCTCTCGAAGAGCTTATTCTTTGAACCACTGGAGAAGGTCCAGAAATCGTTACATGTTAAGATTTCAATATTCAGAAATGAATAGCTTCATTTGAATGTCGTCCGTATGCTTTGTCAAACGGATGAGTTTTAGCCAAAAATCATATTCTAATTACGTTTTTTGTCCCTGTCACCACTTCTCATTTCAATTTTGACCTGCCTTTTTACTGAGGGTATTAGTGAAGTTTAAGTTGCAAACAAAATGTTACTTTAAACAATGGTATCTACCAGTTGCTGCTAATTGCAACAAAAGCAGCGCATTTAATGAAGTATAATAGGCTTCTCATAGCAATGGCTTTCTTGCCATGTTCTTGGTGGGTTAGCAATTGTACAGATATCGCTAATGCAAATCAGTGGATTTAATAGCACTATATCAATGTAATTTAAACCCCATTTAAAATTTTTTTAGCGTGCCATAGAAACATTTTTTGAAATGAAGTTTACCAAATTCATAGAAACTAGATAAGAGTAATCATATCCAACCATTAGTTTTCGGATAGGAATAATTAAAAGAAACAAACTCAAGATATGATTTATATTTTTTCACAAAATCCTACCACAGGAGACCGAGATTTTTAATTCTTTAGAAGTATCGCATTTGAAAAATAGTTACCTGGAGTTGCCTTAATATTATTCCATTTGAAATCAAATCGGCTAAATGTAAAGTTGATTGAGGTGACTATTTCAAAATGAAAAAAATAAAAATGGCAGTCAGCAAATGCGCGTAAGAATAGAAAGCAGATATTTATAGATTACAATAATAACAGAATATGCTAATAAAGACAAACACTTTATCAATTTTGAAGCAGGAAAGCATGTGCCTAACCTTTTGATGGGAACAGACCTAAGATAAGAATATCGCATAATTGGATTTCTTTAAGACCGATTTATGCAATAATAAAATCAAAAAAATAATAAATAAATAAAATAAAAAAGAATGAATTTGCCTCTTTATGATGCTTCAGTGATTTAATAAATAATTCGACTAATTCAGGTGTTTCAGAAGAATATCGAATAGCCAAAATTTGAAACATGTTTAAAATGAAAGGTTTAAAGTTTTTCCTGTGATTGATAACTCTCAGTTCGAAAAATTTTCGAACAAACATTGGCAATAGTGTATACATGGGTTAAATGATTTTCAGTTTACTTAACACATATACTGGCCCAGGTTTATTGTTTTTTTTCATTAAGCATATGTAGCAAATGCAGGCCCGAAAGTTCCTCTACAAAGAAATGTGCAATGAAATCTGATTAGGTAGCTATTAAAAACAAAAAAATTATATCCTTTCTCCTTCGGTCAAATACTTGCCCTGTATTGTTGAAAATAAATACAATTCTAGATTGAAAGAACTCTTTTTGTGCGGAAGAAAATCGCATGAACAAAGAAGAGATTTAAAATATATACTTAGAAATTTGCTAGTGTTTCTTCGAAGAAAACATTATTGAACATTCCGCTTTGCATGAAATATGCGTGCATAACGAATTTTGCTGAATGTATAACTATTATATTTCAGTCCGATATTTATCCAGAGTGAGCGATAGGCATTAGTGTTGTTTTGAAAAATTAATAATATCAATCTTCTTGGATAGAGGCTATTCTCAATATCAAACCATGCCATCCGGTTTTCCAATCTGTCAACTATCCCGTTACGCTAAGACACAAATCCCGAAGCCACACCGCGGTAGTTAAAAGCGTCTACTTAGACTTACAAATATTTATGATTGATGGAATCGGCATCTGTTCGCAATCTGATCTTTGAGATGAATATATCTAGGAACGTCTAAGTAGGAGACGTCAGGGTGCATGAGATAACTCACTTCCAACTTTACGAGAAAGGCAAGATAGCAGAGAGATTTGATTGAACAAACTGAAGACCACAACTACCCTGGCGTTGGTTGGAGCACTCTCGTTAGTGATTCAATATAACCCGAAGTCGTTGAAGATCAGCATTTTTTCAGATTAATATCTTTTGAAGCAGCATCTACTCGAGTTAATGTAAGAGCTGCAACAATTCAATTCATCGCAAATTGAGCTAAAGTGGAATCGATCGTCCAATGGCCATCTAACATAATAGCCGTTTCACAGATTAGTAGTGATTTTGAGATAGCCCTTAATCACAGAATCAGCACGATGTTGGTAATCTACACTTGATTGCAAACCCAATGAGCCTACGTACGCTGGTACACACTGAAGCATTATGATAGGCCTATTCTTTAAGCTGCTTAACAAATTCCCTTTTATTTGTCCTGATGAACAATCCAATATGTCATAGTTCTACATGTTTCATATCAATTAGTACCTTCATTATTAATACGCAGATCAAATGACTTGGAGAACGAATAATCATATATTTCGTCGATTTTTTTGTTTTGAAAGGAGAATTAATGTTGTATCTATCTCTCTTTGTAAGGCAATCCTGCGGGTCCAGGCAAGAGTCAAGTGGCTGCTGTCGGTATTGTTGGACCGAAGTCGTCTTCACAGGTCTTCTTAGAACCACTACCATCGAGAATAGATTTGACGACAGAGCTGGCAGTGGCAATAGCGCCAACACAACTACCGCCTCCACCTCCTTCAGGTGGACCCCAGCCCTTCATTCCTAAAACTGAAGACAGCAAGTCAATGTGTTAAGGTGCGTAAATCAGCCTCACCTTTATATGATTCTCGTTGAATAAAGTCTTGTCTCAAGACCACTTTCATTAATTATAAGAATATATCCTACAGTAATAGGAAGCAGAAATTCTGACTGGTCGGTATTTAGAACGGTAAATGGAATTTAGAAAGCGTCATGGTAATAGAAAGCTTGATTAAATAGTCACTTGTAATAAGGTTAACATATTAGATAGCAGATATTAAATTATAGCTTATTCAGGCATTTTTTTAACCAAATCACTGGTATAGGAACAAAGCAGACCAAATTGCCACCTCGACAATGGTGAAAGTAGATGCGATGACAGTAATTTGTTTTCATGAAGGACTCGAAGGTCCATTTCGCAGGCTTTAATCAACGTAAGTCGATGCATGTCGGTGCTGTTTGTAACGTTAAGAAGAATTTTGTTGATGACAGTGCGAGGTGCTTGCATGGCCTCGAAGTTGGTGATGCTCGCCGGCGCAGCCGGTTTTTGAAGCTAGGGCTGTGGACTGTTCGGGGCTCTGGCGGAGGGAAAAAGTTTATATCCATAGTTGCGGATGCAGTAAGGTTGAGGCTTAACGTAGTGGTCCTTATTGAAACCCGTCTTAGTGAGGTCGGCCTTGAGTTAGGAGAAGGGACGACTCGGTACAATTCAGGCGCCACTACCAAAAAACGAAATAACGGTGGCTTGGGGTTTTTGGTGTGCGGTGGTTTGAAACCCGCCACGCGCGTCGTGAAATTCGTTGGGCAGTCTGAGCGAGTGGCTACGTTGGTTGTGCAGCATCTGGGCGCGACTGTGGGTGTCGTCGCCTCTTATGCGCCAGCGGAATGCTCTACCTGCGAGCGTATAAAGGAGCTCATAACAGCGTATGAGTCGCTGCAGCTTGAGTGCGATACGGTCCTAGTCCTGGGGGACTTCAACAGCCGCCTTGGTGGAGATGCTAGGCATTTCGCTCCGGTAGTGGTCGGGACCAGGTGTGATTATGGACAGGTAACCATAGATAATGGGCTGCGAGTTCTGGACTACTGTAAGATGCATGGCTTAAGGGTCTGGAACACGTGCTTAAAACGAAAGATAGTGCGGAGGCAAACCTGGTGCCATCCGGCCATCAGAAAGGGCGTGATGCTAGACCTTGTGCTTGGACCCAGTGATGATGTGGCATGTAAGTTCCGCGATGTCAGGGTCTGTAGGTCTGCCGAGGGGGCGGGCTCGGACCAATACCTCGTGACCACTCTTTTGGAGTTGCGGGGCCGTGGGAGAGTGAAGCCTAAGCGTGTTGCCCAGAGGAGACCGTTATGGGCTGCGGAGACGGTAGCTAAGGATATACACCGCCACCCAGCTAAGTTGTGTGATGACATGTCGTATGAGGCCATAGTCGAGGCCATTGTAGTGCGGCTGAATGTGTGCGTAAAAAGATGCCAGTCGTCTAAGCCGTGGTTCGAGGTGTCCAGAGAGATCCTGGAGCCTTGGATTGCGGAACGGCGACGGCTATGGCGTGCGTATCTCAGGAACCCCAGTCAGAGGAACCTGGAACGCTACAAGAGGTCCAAACAAAGGGCCAGAAACCAGGTGAGAGTTGCTAAAAACAAGTTCCTTGATGCAAAAGTAGCCTACTTCAGGGACTATACCCTGAAACATGACTATACAGCGGCATCGAGAAGCATGCGTGAGGCTTTATCGGTGTCGCAGACTCGTTGGCATAATGTGGTCGGAGAGAAAAGACTGGTATCCGACAGAGATCTCCATAAATTTTATTCAACACAATTTGATGCTGATGATGCGGCAGCATGCAATAAGGAGATACCAATGGGTGAGAAAGAACCAGAGTTCACCCTGAAGGAATCGAAGGAGCACCTGGCGAAACTTAGCCTTCACAAAGCGCCGAGGCTGAATGGAATCCGGCCGGAATTAGTCGTACATGGTGGTGGTGATCAGCTACATACGCTGTTGTTGTTGTCCTACTTTAATGCGTGCTGGGCTGGAAAAATTGGCATTCCACGTTTGTGGGTCAATGCTACAGTCGTCCCTATATACAAGGGGATAAGATCACGTCGTATGCCTAGCAGTTACAGGCCGATCTTTCTCCTTGACGTCATTGGCAAATTATATGCGAGTATGGTGGTGGGTAGGCTCAACAGAGCTGTCTCAGATAAAATGTCTGAGACGCAGTATGGTTTCAGTCCAGGCTATTCGACGGAACAGGCAATCTTGGCCGTGCGCACCCTTGTACGGAAGTGTTTGGATAAGAGGTGCTCTGCTGATCTTGTCTTTGTGGACATCACCAAAGCCTTTGACTCTGTTTCGCACACGGCGCTATTTGATGCGTTGAGACGAGTAGGAGCACCATGAAATGTTCAATGCGTCATACGGCAGCTCCATGATCGACCAAAGGGTACCATACATGGAACAACTCAGGGCTTTACATGCAAACGTGGAGGGGCCAATTCTCTTCAATTTGTTCCTGCAGGCTGTCCTTGATGAAGCTTTGCATCAAGATGAGTCCTTCGGTGTACACCTCATCACTCCTGAAAAGAAGACATGGACCCTCAGTCATCTGGAGTATGCTGATGACGTCTGCCTAGTGAGCAGGTCACCTGAATCTTTGGTTGGCGTTGAGCAAACACTCCGGAGTCACCAAGAGAGCGTGTAAATCGGCCCTTGCGGTTGAAACTCGTAGCAACCGTCCAGTCCGTTCCCGTGACTGGGTGCAACAACTCCGCATGAATGTTGTGGAGGTGCTCGGTTCAGAGGGTGCTGCGGAGCATTGTCTCTCGAGCCTGTGTCGCCTGCAGGTACCAAAAGCTTGAGCGTGACATTGTCTACGCAAATCCTAACTGTTCGCGGCGGTTCGCGACGGTTAAAGAGATGAACAGACATTTGCGAGTTGCACATACCGCCAATTTTTGGGCAGGTCTAGCCGTGACAGAATGGAAGCCCTTTGCATGTCCTGTGGAGTCTTCCCATATGTCTTCCCACCACAGAGGCTGGCTTCAGCGTCATATAGCGCAATGTCACCCCGGGTGAAACTTGGCCGAGCTAAGTGGGGCTACCCCTGCGCCTCAAACACAGGCGGTGACAGAAAGTGTGGAAACCGGACAGGCATCGAGGTGCCTGATGTGTAACCGAAGAAGATGCACGTGCTTTGGTTGTCCGTTATGCCCCAAAAACCAGGAAGGGACTCGTGAACCATTGCTATGTGAAACACGGGTATAGCTTGGCCAAGTGGAGGTATATGGCAGAGAATCAGTACTGTGGCGTCTTTACGTCGACCTGTGGTTTGGTGGAGGGCCCCGGTACTGAGCCTCGGCGAAGCCTGGGTTGATGCAACCGTAGCGCCTCAAACGTGTCAACCCTAAATAGGCCTCGCCAGGCCTCACTCCGCTAGGTGTTTACTCCGCAGGGGAGGGTTACTTCACCAAAAGGACGAATCTGCAAACTAGAGTTCCCACATAACCAATAACAGCACTTGCAGAGTGCATACCAAACTTCCCAATGGTTCAACACCTTACCTCAAAATTCCCTTTATTCTCCCTAATGTTCAATGAAAAGATACATTCCTTATGATGAAACTTTATTCAAACTATCTGGAGTGTGCTTTCAGATTTTACTAAAATCACGTATTGCAAAGCTTAACTCCAAATTGGTGCATGTTTGTCAAGTCAGCTATGATCAGGTTAGGGTCTTGCGTGAAGTCCAATAGAGTGTTTATTTCTTCTCAAAGGTTCATTTGCGATAAGTGTGCTAAAGAGCCATTTTGATGCCATTAAAAATGCGAGATAATCCCTTGCTTGCCCATAGGAAAGAGGAAAGTGTCAATTGGTAGAAACATTTAAATTACACAATCACTGCTATTTCAGGCTTAGAATAACCTGCCTGCAACTTCTATTATAGTGAAGATTGGTGTGGGATTGGTGTAAAATAGAGAGCGGAAGACGTGTTTTGCGTACGCAACCACCGTCATTGAAACATTATTGATGAGGTCGAGAAACAGATAGGGAAAATGGGTGTGATTGTGGCTTTCTTCAGCTCATCCACGAAGAATACAGGGTAGCTGAAGCACAAGATGATGAAACCGTGAATGAAGAGGAATATTCACAATCTGCGGCTCTCTGTCGAAGCAGGGGTATTCTAGCAGCACATGCTCTGCTTGAACGCTACTCACTGGGCGGCTATGACTTCACCCATTCCGAGCCATCTGCAAAGCACGTGGCCTCATCAGCTTTTCCTAACTTGTGAGATCTGCCACGTTTGCTTTCCTTTTGATAGCTTGGGCTGGATTTGCGGCACTCTGCCAATCCGAATCGGCAACCCAGCACCTACACTTATCGCATAAATTCATTTTAGATAGCTTTTTATTATATACGCCTTTGTCATGTGCTTTACACTTACGAGTTCGTAACCACGAAGATGTTTCTCGAATTTTTTTCATGAAGCAAGAAACAATGCACGTCCTATCCGTCGTAATGTCGAGTAATTAAGACCCACAATCTTCCTTAACCCAATGTATGTGGGGAACTTCAACCTCAAGTTGTGTTATGCTTAACTCTAACAAAACCCGTCGTCCAACAACGTCAGCCTGAATTCGGATTAATCCAGGTCAATTTGTGGACAAGAATTAATCTTGCATTATTTCTCTCTACCACCATTAAGCAAAGCCATGACCGACCGTAAACAGCTCGAGGGTTACTTCAAGAGTGCATCCTTTGAGTCCTTCGATGAGTTTCGACACCAACTAAGAGGCTACGAAATGGTACGTTCCTCGCATTATTGAGAACCATTATTACCGTCCAAAAGGGATCAGTGTATGATGATTATTGTAATTAATTTAGATACTACGTTTATTTTTTCCTATTACTGCAATGCTCTTTTGAGCATCTGCTCTCGATTTCCTTGTTTATTTCTTGTTTCGTTGGTTCGCTGCCAATTTGAAGTGGCTAAAAGAACGTATTTTTAGATGCCGGAAAACCAGCTTTTGCAAAGCTGGAGTGTGGCGAGAGAGTGAGGAATTATTGGAACCTCTTCTTCACATTGAAAATGGTTTCGGCACATGATATATGAGTCCTTCGAATGAAGGTCAACCAAAACCTCCTTCGGGAAGGTGCCCACTAGGTCAACAGGCCGCCTGTCACGCGGAGCTGTAATTTTGCCAAGTCTCTGGCTGCAATCTCCTGAATCTGCCAAGAGACGTTCTTGGACAATTTGAAACACTTCGAAGGCGTACACGGATGAAATTTTATTCAAGTGAAAGAGTTTACCTACAACACCGCTGAGAGCTGTAAATTAGTCTTCTACAACTGCTTCCAAGAGTAAGTAACTGCTAGCACATCACAAAACATTTGCATCGGGGGGGGGGAAACATGATTAGGGGCTTGTCGTGAATGAGAAAAGAGGTAGATGCAGAGGTGTGAACAGTTATTGAACTCACTTTTCTATCCATTCATTTGGTTTTTGTTTTGTCATAGTCCTACCGCAACTTGAGGTTAAAAATCAGCACACTGATTGGTTTGAGGAAGATGGTGGGTCATAATTACTCGTTGCCATGACGGATAGGACTTACATTGATGAGGCTCTAAGGCACACTTATTGTGAATTTATGGGCTATTAGCAGGTGCTGCGTTGCCGAACCCGACTGGAAGATTGCCGAAATTCCTGCTCAAGTTATCAAAAGGAAAGCAAACGTGGAAGATGTGGCAGGAAAGGAAAAGCTGAAGAGGCCACGTGCTTTGCAAGTGGCTCGCAATGGGTGACGGCAGAGCAGAAAAGTGAGTGGCGTGCACGCAGTGGACGTTCTGTTAGCATAACCATGCTTCGGCAGAGGCACGGTAACAAAATCTGGTGTTTCAGCCCTTGGCACCAGCGGTTTGTGGGGTTTTGCTGATCTCGAACAGTCCGTGGTATTTAAGGAACATGTCAGCCAATTCATCTACAAAATTGAAAAAAAGTTTGTCAGTTAGGGTATCGTCAAGATTCTTGGATGCCGGAATCAAGACAATTCTGTCTATTAGACGCTGGGGAAGCCGTCTTTGTGGCTTAAAACAGTCAACATCTTAATTTTGATAAACTGCACAATCGACAAATTAGTGAAATTTATTTCCAAATTGAGAAATGTTAAATATTCGCATTAATTGATGTCAAAATTGACAACTAACAAAAAAAAATAAGCTCATCAATCTGACATTTTACAGATCGTTCATCACCGACCAGTAGACTTCTGTTAATAAGTAAACCGACAATTAGTTTTAACTGTAGCAATAATTTCTGCTACAAATTCTCCCTATGGAATATTAGCTTTCTGTGTTCCCTTCAGAACTTTAGTGAAGCCAAGACGTTTCGTCCCATGTTTCCATCAGGACAGCAGAATACTACATGAAAACCATCATCACTTAGTTTTTCCTGGGCTTCATCACTTGGATTCATTGAAAAAGACCACAGATATATGAAGGCAATCACAACCTCGTTTTTCTCGAACGCGAATTAGTGAAGCAGCTTAATTGGTATTAAGCAGTTATTTAGTAAGAATACTTTTCTCAAAAGTATCCACATGGAAAGTGTTGCCCTTTTAGAAAGGTCTGTAGCAACTTATTTCAATTGAATATTGTGATTAAAAATGCCTCCAAATGCTTAAAACACTTTATTGGAACGGTTTGTTGTTAAACGATTTGATTTGAAAAAGGAAATTTATAATTTTTGATTAAAGCTGAAGAAGGATTACTACATTTCGCCTTGATCAATTATCTACCATTGCCTTTTCAATATCGAGGTAAGTTCGAGACCTGTTGCCTTTAAATTTACCGTTTTTACTTAACATATGTCCTATTCATATTTTAAATAATACTGCTCACTATTTCATATTCCTCCTCTTTTAGTTAAAAATAGAAATTTCTGTCGTAATTCATTACTAGTTCAAAAGTAATTAATTATATTTAATTATTATATATTAAATGTTACTACGGTTGATGCGTTATATACGATGGTAGCTATAAATGGTCCTAATAAATAGGACTGCGCTTACGCTTAAAATAAACCGACATTAGCTTTTAGTCTACCACTAATTGACTAAATTTCATTTGATGAACCGAATCATAATTTTCGTCCAAACTGGGTGTTGTGAAATCAAAATTTTTCTTCAAAATGGCAAAACACTAGTTTTAATCCAATCAGAATGTATGTCCGAAAACTGTGCACTGTGACTTAGGTCAACAAGTAGTATAAATATTTCAGCAAGTGTGTGTGGGCATACGCACCATCAAGGCAGGCAATGAACGTCGTTATTGGATTTCGATTATCAGTTGGTTTGTCGATCTCCAACCTATATTCTCCTGCTGGGTATCATTCTAGAAATGTGCAAGAGGAAACCATGAATGGGAGGACAAATATAAATAAACACCACACTATGAGTCATAATAGGAATAGATGGATTAATTAAAAATAAGGTCCCATTGAAACCAGTCCAGGGTGAGCTTGCTGTTGAAATTTTGTCGTTTTGGGAATCTTTTGTATTTTCGATCATTTAGCAATAGCGAATTGCATTCTAGATTAGCGCTCAGCACAGTAATTATAGGCACACAGATTAGATAACACAGAGAGGTCACGAGGTCATCGTGGTTTAGGGTAGTGGTGATTAATATGCACTGTATTGTGTAAACACAAAACCTCCATTTATGGTTTCCATATAATCTTAGCAAGCTTGGATTCCACTCAAAGGTAACTAATTATCGCGATAGTGTAACACACATCACAATCCTATCAGCCAATTCGAAAGTGGCTGCATGTCTGCCTGTTTGTTTAAAAATAACAAACCAGAACCTGTCCTAAAGGCGGCGATTGGGGGTGAGCGTGTACTGGTCTATTTCAAAATACGTAGCATTTACTCACTCGATTGATAGTAGACATGCACTAACTAATCCACCTGAGCTATGTTACATGAGGTTTAGAAAGTATGGGAGAGACAGCGAGGGTAAGCATCAAATCAAAGGGTTTGCGCCACTGAAGGAGACACATCACTTAGGAGGTAGGCAGTGATAACCGGTGGAAGAACCGTTATTGAAGATGTTTGATGTTTATTTTTTGATATCGAATGCATGTAAGAAATCGATTCAAAAAGTTAAGTTTTGCATGGGTAAACGATTAATCACTTAATGAGCTTTTGAAGGCCAAATGTTTGTGTAAGGGGATTTATCGGTAAAATCTGGACGAATGGGGTAAGGGTTTATGAAATGACCGAATGGGTTATTTATTCATTTTATATAAAATCACTTACGATGCATCTGATAGAAGTGAGGAGTAGTCCTTCAGTTTGCTTTTAGCCAGCTTTAGCATTTCGTCCATTAGCGATACAGCTTAGTAACACTTGTCCACGATCCACGATTCCTTCGAGTCGAGTCTGTGACCTATGGTTGTTTATTAATAAAACAAATGACCGTTTAGAGTGTAATCGTCACATGATTAATAAAAATCTTGATAGGAAGGAAGTCCATTCTACTGTCAATGGCGTTTTGGGAAACATAAACAAATTTGTTTTATGAATATTAATAGGCTGTTGGATCTAATTGCCCATCACAGATAATGAAGAGGTTAAAATATGACCGTACCAATCAAAACAGCCGTTTGTTGGCACAATGGTTCCATCACCTCCCTTGATTGCAATGTAATAAATATTTTTAGCAGTTATGTATAAATTATACGCAAGAATTATATAACAATGTCTATTTCCCCATACCAAAATATACATGGAGAAATTAAAATCAATCTGAGTACATGAATAAATAACTCAATGTATTTCGTGTCTATTAATAGGTAAATTCTGCATCTTCAATAATAGATATACCCTTATGTTGGATGCTGTATAGATACTTTAGCCCTAGCAAAGCTCCCGAAAACCGTTTAAAATTCCGATTTCGAAAGCAGTGCTCGCTTCCGCCTCATGATTAGGAAAAACATGTTTGAAACGGAAAATTACAACAGCAAAGTCACTTGAAGTAAAAAGATAGGTTCATAAAGACTGTTTTCAACTCCAGTTTGGTACATGATATTTGCAAAACTTCGCTAAATTCTGTCTCTCTCAGAATGTTGATTAATTTCTTAGACGAGTTGAAGTAAGAAGATTATAAGGAAATATCGTCACAACCTAAATACACCGTTACCGTGACTACATTTTTAGAGGTACATGGGAATTTGATGTCTAGATAATTTCTGAAGCAGATTTACGTTAAATCGTTTGATAATATTTGATTTGATGCTCAGAAAACCTTCATATGGCATCCACTTTTTTTTCTTGAAATTAAGAATTTTTTGTAGTTGCCATTTGTATTTGCACGTTCTTAGCAGGAGCAAACGTCATGCATTTTGTTTACCTACCAGCTTACAATTATATTTTACTTGTGCAAAAAGAACATTCTTCTGCATCCTACATACTCATCTTATCTTTGACTGTTTCGGTATAAGTGTCCTAACCATTTAGGGCCAAATATGACGTCTTTTATTGCCGATGCATCAGAGTCTAGCCTTATCTAACAGAATTGCATCTGTATTGAATACAATGATATATTTTCGATTTCGTTTCCATTATAGAGGCTACTTACCCCTTATTCATTTTTCTGGATGGATGTACCAGTGCACATAAAATGAATCCAGGGAAGAGTCATCACTATCAGTGTTTGCTCTTAGTGTGTAGACGACATGACCTATTAGATCAGGATCAATGCACTCAGTCCGAAGATAAATTCGCATGTCCCTGAGTAACGGTAGGAAGATGCTCTCAGGTCACCATAAAGCCACTACAAGACCATCAATTCTTCTTGAATGTGTAAATTTTAACTGCGAAATATCACGAATTCGTTGTTTCAGTTTTAGAGGAATTATCTGACATTGCGGCATTTGTTATTTTATTAAGGATTGATGTCCCAAATGGTAAATTTAAATTCTGGAAGGGAAAATATTCATATTGTTGCATGCATAAAATCGTTAGACTCACTTGAATGGCAGTAGCAATCGTAGATGTGCACTGAGGAGCTGTAATAACGAAAATTTACAGAAATGTAACTGGTGGCTGGTGACTGGTAACTGGCGTCGGTCGTTAGGGGATGGCTTAACATACCTTTTGTATCTCCAGAAAATTATATTTATAATTTTCTGATTATCTTGAAATGTAATTTATTTATCTGTATTTTCTGTATAATATGTACACTTGTTTAAGTCGTTACTATGACGACTTGCACTATGTTGAATAAAGTTTGGAGTTACGACGCGTCCCTTCTCTTGTGGCCGTTACCGAACGTAACACGCACTAACCAAACTATTTTAGGTAGCATAGCAGTTCCGTACTTTACATTAATACCCAAGATATGGGCACCTGAAATGTATTTATGGGCAATCGGATGTGGATAAAGGTCTTGCGCCGAATTACTTGTTCATGTTTGGACTTGCTGAATAGCTATCTTTGTCGTCAGGTGGACTGCGGGCAATTTTAATCCTAGTAAGTTAATAGGTTTTCAGGTCATGTTTCAAGGTCTGTTGAATTTTAAATGAGCATCCATTTAATGATGATTTTTTTCATCTCTATTGATTCGTCTAGGAGGTAATGTAAAGAAGCTATCCTACTTAGTCTCTGAGTTATATTTTTCCTTTAAAAAGAGGAAGTGTTTAGAGAACCCTTCCATTTGCTGAAAATAAAAAAGAGCGTGATTCACTTACAAATTTCCTCTTCGTATTGGGGTCACTATTGTGTCGGTATTAAATGAAAACTGCATAATTAAACTTGGGTCTTAGCCAGTTTTCCATACTGTGATTTTGGTATGCATGCGGAAGAAATGATTTAAACATTAATAATGTCTTAATTCTGTTGAGAAGCAGAGGCCTTGATCATACCCATTATGAATAAGTGAGCTTGTTCAATTACGCTTTCTCACCTAAATCAATCATGGCAATCATACTATATTGAATAAATTGGCAAAAGTATATTCGACTAATTTTAATTAAAAGCATCCGGCTATTTGAGAATTATCTATAAAAAATAATTGCTGAAACTGCGATAATACCAGTTGGTCTTAACAAAGTGGTCTTTTTAAGTCACAGAATTTCATAAATCTCCTAAAACATTTGTAGCTGGTCTTGAAGATGAGGCTTGAGTAACCGACATTTTTTGGTGCATGTGATGATAAAGCTAGACCCTCAACCGGTTTTACGTAGGATCAGAACCATGGGACTTACAGTGAAGTTGATTGACTCGGTAGACCTGGCTGCTTGTCTGAGAAGCTGTTCAGTATCTAGGATGTCGCGTCTGAGTAGCTCACCTCAAGCCGAAAGTAGGTGATGAGAATAAGGGCTTAGTCAGTGTGCTTAGAAAGGTGAGGAAGCAAAAGTTCCAATGATCTAACACCGATTAGTTTTCTGTTGCGAACCTCACTGATTTATTCAAAATCGATTTAAATGTAATAAATTCCCGAAAAAATAAATCAATCACTAAATTGAATCGTCGGTAAAAATCTAAAATAATCTGTTAAGAGCAAATAGTTCAAATTAAATTAATATTTTTTCACTAAATCTCAATTTAAGTGAAAATTCTTTTCCTTTTTCCACATATATTTCCATTTGAGCAAACAGATGGGTTAAAAGTAAAATACAGTTTGGTAGAAAAAAACATTAATTTGAGAGCTCGCAGTAGAATACTGTATCGTATATAATATAAATGCACGTTTAATAGATCTGGTATTTAGCACTTATTAAATGCTCTAGCAGTGCAATCCCATCAATTTGCTTAATCGAGTTTGTGGATAGTGGAGCGTGCTAATGAAAAGGCTTTGACCAATGGCCATATTATAAAAGTGGATTTTCATGAATATAATTGATTCGCTTTTTTGATTAAACTGAAAAAGTGGAGTGAATGATGAGTTTATTAAAACGAATTATTCGATGTTTGCTCTATGTGCATTTATCATGCTCCGTCTACATATAGTACGATGGTAGATGACATTATTCTTTGTAAAATTTTCCGTTTTTACATTGCTAACACATAACGGTTATATTGCAGTAGATTGTTCGCAAATTCCAAATGGATTTGGCAAGAATCCGCACATTTTAACTGGTATCTGGAGGAAAACTGGTTTTGCTCTTTGAAATCCAGTGGTCCATGCGTAAGATCACTTTGGGTGCATTTAATTATAGAATCAAAAATACGAAACATTTTTCAAAAGAATCTACAGGGGTTAGTTTTCCTATTTAATGTCATTTAAAACTTGAGTGACTTAGCCTATGCTTCTTCAGATTCTGCTCTTGTTGATGGTGTGAATAATCACAATTCAGTTCATTTTTGATCAATTTGTTACTGTGTTTTGACGTTTGATACTTTAGTGTACGATGGTGCGCATTAAGGAAATTATCATTGAAATTTAAGGTTATATTTATGTGTCGCTGTTTGGTGTAAAACCTGTCGATAGGAGAGCTGCTGAAGAAGGTTATTGAAACCGAAAATCTTCAAAAACCATTCTTTGATCCAGATTTGTTATTGGTGCTTTTGTTCAGCTTTATAGTTAGTAAGTTCTATATAATTGTAGTATTTCAGTTGAATTAGCTTTGTAGATAATGGAAAAACTTACCATATTTCGATTCTATAGTTTAATACATTGAAAATAATATTATGCATGTTCCACTGGGATTTGATAAACCTAATAACTCCTTCTCCAGATTCTAATTAAAATATGTGAATTCCTACCAAATCCATCGAGGATTTGCGAGAAGTTTATTGTAGTCGAAATTATAGAACAAAAATTTCCCACTAATTAATTTCACTTACCTTCATACTATATCTAGGCAAGCAAAGACAGATAAATACACATATAGCAAACATCGAATGGTCCTTTTTTGGTGAACTCATCGTTCACTCCACACTTGCAGTTTAATCAAACAGGAAAACCAATGATAATCAATCAATTTTAGTTCTTAATCATAGCCATTGTGTGTGAAACTTCTGTTTCAATTTCTTTGAATTTTGCTGATAAAAATCAACCTTAAAATAATAATTTTCCTGTTATATATATAGAATAGCATATAGAAAGGGAGATATTTAAGAATAAAATAGTCCAAGGTGCAATTACGTAAATAGACAAACATCAAATTTGATATACACAGTCACCGCCGTCCAAGTTTGATTTAGTACGATGTAATACGTAACGTAGATATTTTAGTTGCAGTAAACACAATTTTCTGTTTATTAAAGGCCTTTCGATGGAGACACGAATATGGAAAATGATGCATGTGATGTGGTGTACAGTGAACTGAGGAAAATAGTAACAGAAGTGACATATTTTAAGGCTCGGAGCTTACGTAAAGGATCCTGGGTTGCAAGATGCTCAGAAAATGATAATTTTGCTTGAAATATTTCAATGCCCCAAGTCCGTTTCCATTTTGTAAGTTCTTCTACATTCTAATTCAATATTTCAGGCGTCGAGGACAACTTGCGGTCACACTTACTCGGCGACAGCGAATATCCCCGGATTGCTACTAAGAGCAACATTCGATTTTAACAATGCACAAGTTAATCTCGTTCTTGTGGATGAGTGTACCAGCGATCTCGTCCTAGCGCTAGCCATTTTCCCATTAGGAAAAGCTGACGAGTTTATGAAAGCAGCTGTATTCCCATGTGTCAGCACAGCTTTTACTAGAGCGACCAACTCCCTAATCAGCATCAAATGTTGCATGGTATTCTGCATCATCCACCGTCCGCAGTTGCCTCATCACGACTTTTTAGTATTCTTCTTAAGTAATTGTCCCCTCTGTTCGTCTTGGTTTTCCTTTAGGATAAGTAAAGCTTTTCTTCGTTTATTACATTGCATTATTGGATTCGTTTCTTTATTAGACTTTGGAAAGGGGCACTATGTAAGCAGTTACTGCCACCCTGTACATTGGAAGTCATTGCGATTCATTTAGACTCTACAATTTGCGAAGATTGCAGATGCTAGTGGGAGAGTATTTCGCAGTGGGTGCATATAGATTCTCGTTTACCTTGCCCTCATTGAGGAATAGGGCAGAAACAGTTAGTATATTGTATCTATCAGACCAATTTTGCTGAAAGTTATCAGAATAATTTCGAGAAATCAAATAATTGATAAACAGTGTATGACTTTGGAATACCTAGATCGTATTTACCTACTTGAATTTAAAGCCAGTAAAGAAACAGAAATGCATGTCTGAGAAGCTGAAATGGGTCTCTTTTGACCAAGTGCAATGCCCTGGGATTTTCATTTTATTAATTCAGTCGAATGTAGGTGTCTGAGCAATCGCCCAGGTTTCAAATTAATTCCCTAGCTAGTTTGCGTATTTTAGATATCTTTTCAGTAGAGAAAAATCTTCGTAAAATAAGTATCCTAAATTTTAAATATCAATGAATTCAAAAGTTTGCACTATTTCGCTAACGGTTATCTGGCTTAGGTTCCAAAATGGCATAAAATCACTTTTATTTTCTAAAATATTCATATTCGCGCATTTTTAAATAGAGATGGTAAATAGAACTGCGATAAAGACGTTTTTATTTTACTCAAGGCGTCGATGTGCAACATTAGTGTCTAAGATGACTGTCTTAAGTAACTGATCACCTGAATACCTAGTAACGGAATGCCGCTTCACAAGCAACTCCTTTCTTATTTAGATCAAAACATTTAGGCCGGTCAACTCCACAGACTCTTGCACAGATCCTTACTGGCCTTAAAATATTTCAAAGATGCACCCACTGACATCAACATAATTTCCACTTAAGTCATGAGAATAATTGGAATGCCGAATACCACCGGGATCATTGTTAAGCGTAATGGCTTATCACTTCCTCTCTTCACTACGACTCTCTCTTCTCGGTGTAGGCCTGATCGACGAATTCGATCTCTTGCAGGACTTTAGCTACGGACTGACCAATACAGGACTCAGACAGCCATTACATCCACCACCTACTTCCGACGTGGGTGTCATGCAAGTGTTGAGAACAGAAGGAGGACAAAATTTCCAAAATTCACACATCTCCCCGCCCCCCTGCCTCGTAAGGTTGACAAGGAAGTAGGCTGCAGCATTCGCTCACAGGAAACAGCTCTAAGTGTAATGGGAGTGAAATAAGAAAAACCGATAAATCAACCTTGCTCCAACTGTCAAGGTGAAATATTAGTTAATAAATTTGAACTAAACGTCTAAACATGAAACAAGAAGTAAACTAGTGACGAGATTATTATACCTTTTCTGATAGATTATAAATTTAACAACAACATGAGGAAGGTGAACAACTTCCAAGAGTAAGCAAAAACCATGTGTATCCATGCTAACTATGGTAATTTCCCTTCTAACTACCTGAGAAGACCCGAGTAACAGATTAATCGAAACTTTCGACAAGGGACTTGTGCTGCAGTTCGGATGTGAGAAGGAACAGCCCTGAGGTGGTCGGACAGGTTACGACTTCGAGGAGAGTACGGAAACGTAGTAGAGGTAATAATCTACAAAGACAAATTCCCTAGGGATCTAGGATTCCTGGTTGTAGAGCTAAGGTACCATACTGCTACCGGAATGGGTGCGGTGGTAGGTCTAGATTTTTAAGGCGGATTACCGAAATGCCACTGGGTGCAGGGGTGTAAGGGTGTCTATATCTGCCGCCGAGGGAGGAGAGGGGGCTCGGATCAATACCTTTTTTACTGCCTTAGCAGAGGTAGCTGCGAAGTGCTGGGAGAGAGGAGCATGTGCATGGCATGTGCTCGGGCATGGCGTTGTGCAGAGTGGGCTACAGAGGCATTGGCTGATAATATCCTCCTTTACCAGGACTGACTGTTTATCAGGCTGTATTCTCGTCTAGAATGTTATCCCATTTCAATCATATGAACTTATGTATGCACTTGAAGCCAACACTGAATACACATAACTATTAAGGAGTGCATGGGTACGTGCTGTTCCGTTGTTCGAAAGTTTACCATCAACGATGTCATGCACTTTCCAGAGGGCTATTTGTTGTCTCGTAGGGGAGTTTACAAGACGTCTGGATCAATAAAGAGAATTTGAGCCAGGTTCTGGCTAGGAGATAGAAGAAGGGGTTCCTCTAGATTGAACTACTTCATGACTCTCAAGTTAACTTGTTGCTCCCAATTGGCAAATTACCATGAGATGACGTGACGCCTGTGAATATGTATTCCCTACCCTCCCTCCACTAATCATTACTTCCCGTCCTAATTATTCTTTCTACTGCTTATTTAAATAGGTGATACAAGTTTTATAAAGTTTTTGAAACCTACATTCTACAGGTAAATGCTGCACATAATACTACCGGCAATAATTTATCATTTACTAGGAAATTCATTTATTCCCTAGTAGTTATTTTACTATCTAAATATATAATATCTGACCTGCTGTCTAAAAATCCATAATATAGACTTCTTTTCAAGGCTAGAACCCCTCAAATGTATTCATCTACTAGAAAGTTATTTTGCAGAGGATGATATGACCTTTCATGCATAACACGTGTAATACTGCTAAGTGGAATTTATCGTTTTTAGAAATATTCACGTTGACTTTAAAGCAGGAGTAAGATTAATCACAGTTAACTTAACAATATTTCAAAACAGTCTCGCAACCAAAATAGGTTGGGTGAAATTTTACCCTAATACACCAGTTTTGCTATCAAGGCTAGAATACCTCAAATGCATTAATCTACCAGAAAATCATTTTGCAGAGGACGATATGACCCTTCATGCATACAACGTACAATCCTGCTTATTGGAATTTATTAATCTTAAAAATACTCACGTTGCCTCTGAAGCAAGAGGCAATATTTGCAAATAATCTAGCAATCAAAAGGGGTGGTTAAAATTTCCCCCTGATCTGACAGTTTTGCTATCGAACCCGGCAAAAAAAACTTTTTCGACAAAAATTTTATAAACTCCTCGTGATTCTGAAATGTGGGAACGTAACTGCTTATAAATCATCTCCCCTAGCAAAAGCGGAACATTTAAAAACTGTACAGTCTTCTAGGATTTTATTTTGTGCTGGCTTCACTGAGCCAAAATTCTCACCACCGGCTCAGCGTTACGTGAGCTATGCAGTGGCGGCAATCTAGTGAAATGGCCTCACGCTGACCTGACAATATCATCGCACCGCTAAACATTACACCTGAATTGCATTTTTGAATAGGCGCATTTAACTAAATCTAATAGTGGTCATTTGTCTTGTCTCAGACTAATAAAACAGTGTCGGAGGGTTGAGCCACATTTGTCTTTGTCTTTTAAAAAACGTTCTAGCAAAGATGGAAAAACTCGCGTTATTCCATCCGTAGCTAAATCAGGCTTGAAAGCTATCGTCTATGGGTGAGTGGAGACATCTACTATTAACTATCATTCATTCCGGTACTCAAAACGTGCGAAGTTAAGTTGACTACAAGTTATAATCCGTCCACTCTCAGCAGTGCTATTGTCAGTTATAATTCTTTCGAGGGAAAGAGATTTGAAAGTCAAAAACACTTTAGGTTAATTATTACCAATCTTCGTTTGGCTAGTGGCAAATTCATCACTAAGTCTTGCCAATAGTCAACGTGGGTTGAAATATTGGTGATTGTTTTTACGAGGGATTCAACATTCACCCACTTCAATTTCAATGTACGTAGGTAAAGGTTGAACTAAATGATTAATACACGAGGCGGTGATTTACCAATGGCAGCTGAGGCATTTTTAGCGAGACCTGAATTTATTAATGTCACCGTTTTCATAGTTCTCTATTGAATGGAAATTAATTAATTATTAATAATAATGTTCTTCATGTGTTTCGGCCCAACGGATTTCAGTATTTCATTACTCTTTTATAGCGAATACCAGATAAGCACTAATGCAAGTACGATTTAGTGGTTTTTGATTCTGGATTGTGTGAAATAGCTTTAAAATATTTGAATTTTCTGGAGCATTATTGCATAATGCAATTTGCCTTTCAAATCTTTACATAAACAGTATCTATGGCTAGGATTTTGCTACTGCGGGAATGTGGAGTGAATTTCCACAGTGCTACACTAATAGGGTGGAGCTTCCGTTCTGTAAGAAATGCTGCCAGTTGGAGAGTTTTCTTCAATTCATAACTCTTAATGGTTTGCTTTATATACCCTAACGGCTTACTTATGTAGCCATTGAATAGAGAAAAGCCACTTTACTTCATCTTTTGGCCAAGAATAATCAGTATTTTTAAATGAAGTAATGCTATTTATTGGATTAGCTTCTGAAATTCAACCATGCTGATGAAATTTATTTCTCCAACTGATTAACTTCCTCGAGTAACTAATAATTTTATGACTTTATTTTGCGTTACGCTTCAGTTAAAAACAATTGTAATGACCATGATCCTAAGGCGAGACGTTTTAATATATCCTAATGCCCTGAGTTTACGTTTGAGCAAAGGCTGAATTGCGCTAATTCTAATTTTGCATATCTTCAACTCAGTCGTTACTTACAACCCTTAATTAGCAATAATTATAACCACATTGATTTAAGGCTATACTACTGCCCGCTTTCTGGTAAAACCAATAGTAGCAACCTAACTTAGTTAAATAATTTTTTGAATTCAAAATTTAGTAATGGAGGATTGACCTCTAATCACCCATCTGCAACATCACCTCATGAATTTCAATTCATGACCATCCCTAATAAGAATCACATTTTATTTGCTTCGGTTATCTTTAAACTCTCGCCACTACAACGCGTATAATATTTTATTTATCGTTATGATGTACAAGACTTTAAACCACTATGCATTGTTTGAAACTTAAAACATGGAGACGCAATAAATTTTTTTATCCATCAGAAAAATCCGATTTGAGAGGATATTCTATAAATTGGTGGGTAGAGTTTTCAGCACACGTTATCGATCTTATTATTGATTTGGTACAGGAGAGTAGACATTGCCGGTTGTTGACGATGGGAGCTTTCTTAAGCACCTTGAAGTAAGCGTATTCAAGTGTATTGAGCTATACACTGAAAGATGAGTTTTGAGCTGATCAGATTATAGAGATAGCGAGGTCTTTTGAATCCAGTATATTTAAAGACACTGAAATTGTAAATCTGAGGACTACGAAAGCGCCTATTTCAAATAAATCAGGAAAATAGATCGCGCTATTTGTGCTACCGAAAAGACATGGCATTTGTGACCTTTCCAGTTACTTATCGGTACAAATGCTTAACAATTAGTGATTTATTTAATTTCTAACAGCATGATATGGTAGTGAAAAAGAGAGATGAAAATGGGTGGTGTGACCAAATATGAGGACATAATGCTGAATTAATAGTTGATATGAACTCTTGGAAGCTTCGAGGCTGGTTTTTCTTGATGCAATCTTGAATAAGGCCCTATTTTGCATCCAGACTATCCGGATTTAAATGAGTCATGTGCCATAGATACAAATAATATTTGCAAAACAGTCAAAATGAATGGGCAACCAAGACGTCATTGTACAAATTTGGAAGCCATTTTCAAGCCATGCTTGCTCGTCATTGTAAACTAGTGATCTCGACACTAGCCAAGGAAAAAGCAAAGTTATTAGAAATGTGAATACAGGTAGACAAATTCAAGTCATTTAGACACTTGATTCGAACAGTTGGAAGCACATAGTAGACAATCGGGTAAAGCACAATGATGATCGAGTTGTCAAATGTAGCATTTGTTCTTTTTACCATTTATTAAAAACTAGAGGAGAACCTATGAGGTAAACTGGCGCACTTGTCTTCAAAGAATGTTCTCTAGAGGTAATTCTAAAAGGCCACTGTGCACGCTGGAGGAGTCGACTCTGCCGCTGCATAAGCTTAAACTGATGTTCAGTCAAACGAACAGTTCCACTAAATTTGATTATTGCTTTGACAAAGCAAGGATATAAATTTACCTGAACATTATTCCAGTTAAATGAATTCGGTTATTTAAACGGGGAGCGTCAAGGTAGCAGAGCCCGCGTGGAGTACCGTATGATTGCTCACATTGTCCTGTTGGTTAGACGACAAGTTTCAACTAATCATATTTTATTCCTCAGAAATTGTGCACGTCTTGCACTATTGTCCGCATGAACAATTTTATATTGCTGCCTAAATTTGTGTCAGCGAATAAATCAATTTTAAATTTGCAATTTAGACGTTACGTGATCGCGGTGTTTTAAAGGCAAAAGCTTTAATCGGAGGAGGTACTGGATAATATGCTATGAGAAATGTACTCGAACCACGCTTCTTTGAAATAGAGATGGCAATTGATTGATTAAAAGAATGAATCTGGTAAACCAAACAAATGGGAGTAATTCTACGCGTGCGTTATGGGGAGTTATTTCACTGGCATCTCAGGCATTAATTCATTCTCTGAGTACCTAAATAATGAGCACGGCTTTTTACCTATCTGTTTTGACAGAATATTGTTTATCGTAGTCACCTTACGCTAACTAACGCCTGTATGTGGCATCACAAGGCGATGACGAGCCCTCTGATTCATTTACTTTTTCTTCCAATAGGAATCACCTCAATAGGTTGTCCTCATCAGCTTCGAACCATCTAGTATCAGAAATGTCAGAGTTCATTGAATTTGGGGAATGCAATGGCATTTCAAATTCTTTTGGAGCTTGCGGCAACACTGGAGATTTCATTATGCCCTTTTATCACTACATTAGTATTAAGCAAGGTCACCACAATGGCGTACTATATGCGAACACTATGACGTCCATCTTGGAAATTCTGATAAAGGACATAGTTCGAACTGGGATGGTTTTCAGTCCCTAAACTCACAATCTAAAGATTATAATCGATAAACTAATACAACAAAATGTTCACCTTCTGATGGCAACTGTTGTGACAAGTTCCATTCATCAGTAAATCCAAGTAAGGGTTTGTTGGATTTTATGCTCTTTTCCGTCTATACCGCAATATATTTGACAGTTAAAATATAGTACTTCAAACAAAACCATTTTGAACAAATCCTTTTATATATTTTCTGATAACGCTTCGTTTAAATCACCGAAGGCTAATTTTATTCAGTAACGATTTTCTGGGTTGATGTCATACTAGCCCAAAGGTGGTTAGTTTCGATTCCAACACGGCGTGAAACAAATAAGCACCAATCTTAAGGATGCGAAGAAGAGCAGGGTTTAGTAGTGGAAGTGATGTATTCGTAAGTAAAAATGGCAATATATTGCTAATATGAAAAAGAGAAACGTGAAATAGAAGTAGCCCTAAGACGGGGTTTGCCAAGGAAACGATATCTGTACCTTGGAGACTAAACACATCTGAAAGAAGTTCAAATAATAGTTCAAAAGCTCGCATGAGTAGATGAAAGCTTTTCTAATGGAATGTTGTTTTTAGAGACTTTTGTTCAATTCTCGATGGAAAGCTGGGAAGTAGCGACAACTTTAGTAAATACTGAATTAAATTCAGTTGTCATAGTGTTGACGAGGTTGATAGGGTATCGACATACATAAATAATAGGTCAGTGCAAAGTTCATTAATTTCTCCATCCCAGTAAAAGTTTTACTCGCATGATAAATAAAAAATAGAGGCTTTGAGGTATCCATTAGCGGAACTCAAGTCTCTTCAACAAAGAAAAAGCCCTACTAATATTGAATAAATATTGTTTTGAAACCGGGTCCCCAATCAAACTGTCTAGCGGAAAAAAGTACTCCATCCAGAAAAATGGGAAGGAATAAGCGATGAGATTCAGCTGTGATTCATTTTGGCTTTTCTGAGTGCTAAAATCTCATGAAGACGATCTCTAGCTGAAGCAATTTGCGGAAGAGAGAAAAAATAGTTGCCCAAGCTGAGATACCGAGGGTAATCACCTGTCGATCAAGTAACGTTCGTTAACTCTCGTAACCCTCCCCTCTTGTTGGGGCTACAAGAAACAGGGCTAGGTACTTTAAATGTGTCCAGTTTAAGGACTACTAAGAACTGACTTCGTAGTCTCCTGTTGGCGGTCCCGGCTGGCTATGATGACATCCTATTTTTAACGTCAACGTCCACTACGTATGAGTGCGTCCTTGCATTTTTCAACATCTGACAATGCCCATGCACGAGATGATGTCCGATGCTGGATCACATACTCGGAATCTTCTTCGAGGGCTGGTTATACTAGAATGCACAGCTATCTGATTTGAGCCTACTCTACGTTCAATAGGTTCTTCGGCGTTGGATGTGATCACGGAGTTTTAAAGGCAAAGCCACTAAGGAGGTACTGTGAGTATGGTGTAAATCAGTGAGTACAGTATTTGAAGATGAAGAAAAGTATTGTATTTCTGTGCCCAGAAGCAATGCGTTTAACCCAATGTAAGGAAATTGGCATTTATCCACCTTCAGAGCCGTACCTGAGATTTTGATAAAAAGTAACAGGAAATGTTCCATATCGTTTAAATGGCTGCCACTGTTGATGGTAGTCACAGACCTTTAGTTGTGTAGTGGCCTGGCGATGTCGCAATCTTCATCACTGGCTGGTGCACACTGTTTCCTGTGAGCTTTGCATGCTCGAAATCAGGTATTACAAAGTTCTCTGTGCCAATCTTATGTTTAAAATTCTAAAATCTTCAATCCCTTGAATTATCCTTAATAATAAACGAGAAATCTGTTTCTTTAACATATTTTCGCCCTTAAATCTACCACAATAATCTGTTGGAGTTTTAACATAAATAAATGAGGATCTTATTAAGAGAAGTTCTTGTAAATCAAAAGTAGCTTCGAAAGAACCATTAATCCTCCTAAAACTGAATTTGCTCTACTAAAATAATTCAAAACCTTATTAAGTGTTAACCCAACAACAGTGAGATTATTAATAATGGCCTCAAGTAGAAAAAAATGCTGCAAGGTGATAGATGATCCTACGAGAAGGAATTTCGTCAAAAAGCAGTAATATGCAAAATAGTCTTTATTTTAACAGGACAAAAGCTGCATTTTACTAATATATATTATATAATATATAATACAATGTAATAGTTAAAATACACGAATGACTTAAACATTGAAAGTTGCAATTACCCAATGTGAAAAACTAAGTGTTTAAAGCCAAACGAATAATGCCATAGATTCTCATTTTTAATGAAAAACAACGAAAAATTTGATAAATTGAGCATGCAATTTAATATTAAAAGCCTTAATTTAACTTCTTATCAAAGGCACTACGATATTCGAAAATGGTACATATTAGATCAAAGCAAAAGGAATTAAACTTTTGCTATTTCCAATCAAATAAAATGTTGAAAATGAAAAGGTAGTTAATTAATTTACGGACGATTAAAATATTTCATGTTTTAATTAATACAGTTTAATTTTTTCTTAGATCCGTCTTTTTAGAAATAAACCAGCTAAAAATTTTGATCATAATCTGTGAATAAAATGTGGTTAGAGTATTTTTAACGGGAGATTACTCTTCACTCTCAATTATCCATGCCATCCTTTAGCAGGTCAAGCTTCTGCAATTTCATTGTTTTTAGTGATTTTAGGTCAGCAATGTATCCTCGCGATGAAAAGCGCAACAAAATCTGATGGACACTTATGTTGGAACGTCTTGGCTCTTCTAGCACTCTGAATAAAACTTAAATGGTTGATTTCCATAAGCGAGAACTTGTAGGAAAACTTACTGCTACTAATGTCACAGATATTAATAAATTCAGATTTTCTAAAAAGCAAATCGCCAAACCTATTTCTGAAAGTCTTCGGTTTGAACACAGGGTTCCAATATTAGGAAAAATTTCTTCGTTATATATTGCAGGATCACTCATAATGTTCCTTACCTTTTGATATGAAAAAATTGCAGTTTTCTATGGGAATACCATTTAAAATTACGCAAATTAATGAGGTGATAACATAATTTCTTCATTCAAAAATCGTGAGTTTTAAGATTTCCATTCAGGCACAATTTGTACCGTTTTATTAAAAATCGATTAACTACCTCTCAAAGCTCAAAGAGTTTATAAAACATTTTAATGTAGCAACTCGTTTTTTGCTAGTTCAACTTGAATTCATTGTATTTATATGAGTAATTTTTTGTAGAAGTTCATCCACCAGTTCTTGTAGAACTAGGAAAATTTTAAGTACAATTCAACTTAATTCAAAGTATTTCAAACATATTTTATTAAAAATTATTCCACCGGAAACTGGAGTTGTGTTGTTACAACCAAGAATAAGGTACACTTGAAATAAGTGAACAACGCAATCTGCTGGAGAGAATTATTTCGACAATTTGAAGAAATATGAGTTGTTTACCTTAGTTATCCTTTGTCGAAATTGGATGTATTTTGTAA